>WBNH01005497.1:0-93398 GCA_013401255.1 Urocolius indicus
AATCAAGTCTTTTAAATCTCATCTCATGTTAGATGGTAACAGAAAACATTTGAAGGTAAGCTTCTCTTCTCTGTATTTAACCCTCTATTGAGAGAGAGACAACGTGTAGCTGCTAGTTGTTGCTTTGCTGTGCAAGGTGTGTTTCTAAAACCTTCCTGCAACCTGCTCAGTTCACTCAGGGTCCCTACTGAAATCACAAACGTGTATTAGATGTAAGACAGCTTCTGGTACTGCTGGTTTATGTCTGTTGAATAGGCTTGGGGCTGTGTCATTGACACCATGGAGAATTGTAGCCATCCCTCTTGTTGCTGCAGGTCCCTGCTCTATGGAACTAATTTGCAGGGTACCTGAGGGATGGCATTTTCTGGTGGTTCCTGGTGCCTGGGAAGCCACAGAGGCAGAGAGGGCTTCCCTGCTGCCGGGAGCCCTCCGCAGCATCCCATCTGCCTGCAGCGGGTACTGCTGATCTCATCAGTACAACCGTTGTCAGTTTGTTCACACAGGGATTTTGGGAGATGAGGAGGAGGATTTGGCACAGAGCTGCAAGGCTTCTCATCTAAATCTCTCCTTTCTGCCTCTCCCAACTGGGCAAAGCACCTGGGTGGCAGTGGGAAGAGACAGGGAGCTGCCTTTAACCCTTGATGTGGCAAGAGGATGCTGCAGTGGACTGTCCTGCCTGCCACCCTGGGACTGGTAGCACCTTGCAACCAGAGAAGGCTGTGCCTGGGCTTGGAGGCAGATGGCTAGAATCAAATGGGATCAGAAAAGCTGAGTCACAATGTTTGCAGAAGAAAGTTATATGTATTGATAGCAACGAGGAGAAACCCGAGTTCCTGGTACAGATGTTGCTCTTATCCATTGGCACAAGGTGAAGTAACTCTCTTGCTTATCTTCCTCTGAATCTGAATGAATCACAGTAAAGAAAGCTAGAGCATGAACTCCAAAACCTCTTGATTTATTTAATAGAGTAATCTCTTGGGTGATGTGCAAAGGGAAGGGTTACATGGAAGGAATATATCATGCCAGGAGTGCAGAGTTTTGCACTTCCAGAAACGGCACCTCACACGCCTGCACTCTAAAAATGTTTCTCCTTGTGAAAATAATCCTTTCCTTACTCCCTCCCCTCCTCTCACTTATTAAAAAAAGACCCTGAGCAAACAATCTGGTCTAGCTTAAGTCTATAAAGTACAGGAATTTCCAAGTTAAAGCTGCAGATCATAGCCATAAACCAAGTTATCTTCTCCTACTGTGGTATGTTGGTTATAATAGCCTTGAATACTACTTGGACTCTAAATGAGTGTGTAGGTACTTCATTAAATATTCCTTCAACTGGCACCTACACTGGGAGTTTAAACTCATCCTAATAAGCTTTCCAATTATAATTTTTTTCTGACCTTTAACTAAAGACTGTTCTGCTGGGAGATTTTTGCTCTGACATCAGCATGGTCCTTCATAGAAGTTTCACTATGTTTGGGCCCTAGTCTTGGGAATTTGTTATTTAAAGACAATATCAGGTATGTGTGGCCATGTTGGTGTTACAAGAGTAGTTAGTGCTGCCAACTTTGTTACCTAGATCCATGAAGCAGCCCAATGAGGCCACTTCATTCCTGGTTTTACGCTCTGCTCTTACTCGCAGATTAGTGCAGCTGTAAAATTGGATGGAAGGATGTAGGCAAAAGAGCTCTGAGAACAGGAACAAATCTAGTGAGCTTTGTCAAAAGCAGAAGTACAGATGATGTGATGCGAGACAATTGCATCTTACATGCTGCTGCCCTGTTTTGTAGCAGGATGGACATACCAACCTTTGGCAGTCAACTTTTGGAGCAGGAGTAAACAACAACTTAAAGTCCTGTTTAGCAACAAGAAGTACAATTACTTGAACCAACAGCACACAGACAACTCCTGCCTAAATTGTACTATCTTTTTTCCTCTCTGGGCTGCTTTATTCTGGGTATAAGTGAAATCACTGTCCTTGACGTGCCCATGTGGCACAGCCACCTAGAGAGCAACAGCTCTTGTCTCAGATGCAACAGGAGTACATTTGCTTAAAAATGAAATCACTACCTCACCTTGTAGATTAAGGTGCCCTGTTGGAACTACTGCTCCAGAGGGTATGGTCAGATGGATATGCTGCAGGTGCAGATCTCTCTGCTAACTGCAAGCACCTGCCAGTGTTGAGATGCAGCAACAAGGAAACTCATGCTTGCTTCACCTCCTGTCAAGTTACGTCCTAGCTGGTGACATCTTCTGGCCATTATTTGCTTGGATTTGATTGACATGTCAGTCTTAGAGACTCCATAGTCTGGCTGTTTAATTCTGAAGGATGCACAAGAAAGTCTTAACTTTGTTCCAGGTGAACTGTTCTCAGCAGGTGTATTGTCTTACACTTTTTTTCCTTTACAATTTCCTCTCCTTGCTGCCAGCTGTGCTGGTGTGGAGTACTCACCTCCTGTTTTGGGGGATATAAGTTCAGACATGCTCATCCAGTCTCACCAAAGGCTGCTGGTACATACCTCTGAGCCACGTAGGTCTCTGACAAGGAGCTGCCATGAGAGGTGTCATAGGGATAGGGCTTCAGAAACAAAATGAGACCCTGCATATAGGAAGGCAGGGCACAGAAACCTGCATCCAGTTTGCCATTGAATCATTTTGGTTGGAAAAGACGTTAAAGAGCATCAAGTCCAACCCCTAACTTCACACTGCCAAGTCCACCACTGAAGTGTGTACCTCGGCACCTCAGCTATGTGTCTTTTTAAATATCTCCAGGAATGGTGACTACACCACCTCCCTGGGCAGCCTGTGCCAGTGCCTTGCCTTGATACACAATGTTTAGGTAGAGGTGCAGTAGGTACAAAACAGAGACTCTCTTGTTAGCTCACTGCAAGCCATGATGGGGTATAGATGACCCCATGGTTAACTTCAGACAACCAGTTGCCTCTGTTAGTGCTTCAGGAGGAATGAGACACATTCCTGTTTTCACAAGTCTTGTTGTGAACAAGCTGCCTAGCGAAATGGAAATTCATCACCTGAAGAGCTAGACAGCAGCTCAGTTTTCCGAGGGGAAACTAGGGCAAATGCTCAGTGGAGGGGAAGCGTGGGTACAGACACTTAGAATGTGTGTTATCTTCCCAGAAAGGTAAAAATCTTCGTGTGACTGTTTGAATTGAGGCCTCAATAATCAGGTATTTTATTCTGGTAAACCTAGTGAGCACAGGAACCACAGGACCCGATTTGCTAGCTGTTAAATTCAGCTTGCACAGCGTGAGACACAGGGGAAAGGCGAGCACATGAAATCTCTTCATAAATCTGTCAGGTAGGCATCTGTGGTTAGCAGTAGCAGTGCTCCTCTTGTCTGTGCCTCCTCTAAATTAAGCCAGAGATTCCAGGCATAACTCTGCATGTCCTTACGGCTTTATAATTGTTGCCTGCATGGCAAGTCAGAGAAATAATGAGGATAAAGTAGTGCAAACAATAGCTGTACAAGCTAATTAGCCTTGCCTGTCACTGAAAATAATACAGTAGATGGGCTGATGATCTAAAGCCTTGCTTGAACTTTCAAGGCAGGAAGTGAGTATGAGGAGATCCTGAAATAAAGCGCTCCCATAGCCCAAGATGATTTTAGGGGTCTGCAATCCATTACCCTACTCAACGGTCACATCATAAATTCCCCTTTAGAACCACAATGCTCTGTTACCTACTTCATAACACAATAGATAGCTAGGGTTTCTAAGAATTGGTGCAACATCTTTAATGAAGTATGTGTCAGGTATTTCACAGGGCTGTAACTACAGTATAATTTACAGGTTGGTGCCAGACTACCAAAATGACCACCTACGCAGTGATGTGTTGGAGCATTTCAGAACAAAGCTGCACACCCAGAAACCTCTACAAATCTTTCTTGGAGCTTTCATATTTTTTTCTCTTTTAAATAGAGTAAATTCTCCTTAATCACAGAGACTAATTTGGCCTTTGAAAAGGACAGTGTCTACCAAGTTTAGTAGGAGGATTGAAGAGTAGCTCAATAAATCAATAGACAATAAACTTAGTAAAAGTTCTTCTGTACAGTATCAGTTTTCAGCTCAGGAGGTCTCTGAGATGAAGACCAGTGGAGGAGTATTCTGAGTAGAATTGCTATGAATTTGCCTGGTTCCTATCCTCATCCTAGGCATCAGCTCTTGGCCACTAGTGGAATGCAAAGGTGGGCAACCAGGGGTCTCATTTGGTTTGGGCTTTCTCAGAAATGCATTTCCATGCCTGCTGAGTAATGTGAAAAAACCCTGTGGCAAGGAGTGCTGCCAGGAGGACCCACACCCCACCATGCCACGTGCCTGTGTGGTTTCTAGCCCTAGTGACCACTGACTCCAGAGAAGAAGCGAGACCTTACCTGTTCTGGGAGGCTGCTCCAAGTGCACAGCAGGGAAAATCTTATCCTTGGGGCCCAAAAACAACCACATGTCTAACTTCTTCCTGCTACTTTGGTCTTTATGCTCCAAAATTGTTTGAGTTCAGCTTTCTGGTAAATTGAAGTCAGGCCAGCGATCTGTTTCTGATTTACATACATGTATTTGAGGTAGAGCTAGCCTGGGGAACTGAGCAAGGATGATAAACCCCTTGTGTTCCAGCAGTGCCACAGACTTGACACGTGGCCTCAGGCACACTCAAGCTCCCTAGCTCTGCTTTCCCATTAGGTCTTGTCTTTGTTGTTGTTGTTGCCCATATATTTTTGAGCAGGTTGCTCGCTGCAGAGCCCTGTGCCTGGGCAGATGTCCCACAGCTGTGCGGCAGGCCAGGAATTCTCCTTTTGCTTTGAAGCAAACAAGCTTTTTCCACCCAGCAGTTTTAATCCCCCACCAGACAGAGCACAGACCCTCTACTTCAGGCCTGTAGCCGACGTCTATTTCTGCCTTTTCATGTGCTACAGATCAGACCTAGAGGTTTAGGTGATTACCTCGTAAGGGTTTTTTTCTGCATCTGTCTCTAAGCATCATCACGTCCCAGTAAGGAGGCATTTCTGGGCTTATCTGTAGGATCCTGCAGTGTTTTGCCATGTATTGGTGTTAGAGCAATGCAATTCTTTCTGAGATGGTGTACTGTTTGCTTTGCAATAGGGGGAGGCTGGTGTTTTTTCAGCAGTTGGGTTGTGGGTGCGGATAAAAGCCTGTTGGGTGCTGCCTCTGCCCTGCAGTACCCTGACAGAAAGGGATGCCACCATTACAAAGACAGAGCCCTGCTGTCCCTTCCAAAACCACAGCTTGGAAAGCCTCGGAACTTAACAAAAACAAACATATTTTGGGGCTGAAGGACAGTCAAAGCTTGGTCCCTGAGAGAGGAGGACAGGCTGCCCCAGCCTGCTGTGCAGGTGAGGGCTCCTGGCCTTGCACACAGTGGGAACTGCACCCTGTCAAACCCCACAGGGGCCCTTTTCCCCTAGGAGTCCACACTGCTCAGTGGCTACTGCAGATCTGCCTTCAGGCAGAGAGATTTTTTTAATACTAACTTTTTCTAATGCTATATCATCAAACCCAGACAAACTTTCCTGATCCCAGAAAGTGTGTACAGAAAGCCTCCCAGCCAAATGGAAGCTCCACCAGCATCCCACAGCTGGGTGATGGGATGGCAGCAGCATGTGTCAGGCTGATGTGGCTGTCCCATAGACCTTGCTGAGCTTCAGTCCAGCCTAACCTAAATGCCATGATCCCCACAGATACACATCCCACCATAGATTTTGAACTTTGTCTCCAGTCCCACCATTGCACACCGAGAGGCAACTCTCTCAGCACTGTATCCTCAGCACCACAGCAAACCCACTGATGCAGGACAGGGAGGCTGCTCCATGGGGGGGCTGCCACATGTCTGGCTTTGCTGGCTCACCTCTTTGCATGTGTTTGTCCCACTGCTCAGCTGCTGGGACTGAGCACCCAGTGAACAGCCCCATGTGATACTGGGGCTGGCAGGGAGACAGCCAGGCACACACCAGGCCGGGGAGGGGCATGAAGAAGAAGCTGCTTTTGCACCTGTGAGCCAAATGACCGTGGGAAAGGTTTGGCATCTGAGCCAAAAATGCTAGAAACTAATTGCAGTTCAAAGGACTGGGACTGAAGAAATAGCATGTCTCACAGGCACTGAAAGCAGCTAGTGGGAAGTTGTATTTCTCATGAAGTGCTGCACAAGCTGGCAGATCTCTGTTGTCGGGGAAGTTTTAACTGTCTGTTCTTCTGCAGTCTCAGGTTAAGATCAGAATGATGTTTTGGAGAACTTTTTCCTTTCTTGTGGCTACCAAATATTTTTAAGCCTTTTTTTGGTCTTACTGCCCTACAGGCAGAGACTTCTATCAGTTCAGATAACTGGTGCTGTGGCGTCTGCCTGTGTAGATGGACTTTGTTGGATGTGTATATTAAGAAAAAAACCCAGCAAACAACAGCCAAAACCCAGAAGATAGTTTCTGACAAAGCTGTGATTGCTGTGAGTAGTAAGTAGGGAGTTGCGAGAACTTGTATGCAAAATACAGGACTTCAGCTGCAGAAATAAAACTGCCTCTTCTCGCATGGCAGGCATGCTGATCTGGCTTCATGGGCCAGCTTAGTGTACAGGGCAGCAAACCCAGTGTTGTTGCTTCATAGATCTGTTCTAGACTTGAAGAGTGCACTTGGGAGAAGAACCTGGGCCACCGACACCATTTAGTTTGGGAAGGATAACAACATTTGACTAAACATTAATGCGATTAGGAAAAGAGTTTTCTTTTAGCTCCTACCACCATACTTCTGACCTACAGTATTCTTTCTTTTGAGATGAGCAATATAAGATCCCCAAAACTTTTTTTTAGTTGTGAAAAACACGTTTCTGAAGAGTTCAGCACGTCACTGGACGTAAAACTCTGCCCTTTCTAAAAATACGAGCTGTGAAATATCTGTTCATTGATATTAAAATATCCGCAATCTGAATATTTTGCAATATAAATATAACTCTGCATTAAATAACTAAACAAAGCCCATGACAGGCTGTGTGAGTCACTAGTGCAGATATATGCTATATTGATTGCCAATGCAAAGGTCCACTTCGTAGGCTGATTTTATTTATCAGAATACACGCACCGCTCCAAAACTGGAAATACTCCTACCCACAGAGTATTTAAAGGATGTTCAAAATAAAATCCCCCTCTGCAAGTGTAAAACTGACAAAGACTTCAGACTCCTCAAGTATACTTCAGGCTTGAAACGACAGCAAATGTGGGCTCCAGACTTGGGGCTTTTGGCCTGACAAACAAATGTTGTGACATCTCCCAGTGAGGTCGCTGGATGCAGCCCTCCCTTGCACAGAGCTGGGCATACACCACAAAACAGCTCTCACTCTTGGTGTTTGGATGGGTCCAGCTCAACTGAGTTCAAGTGCTTTTCTGTGCTTCTTGTTGCTTTCTGTGCTCATTTCCCACAGGTACTCAACTCTAGTTCAAAGCTTGGTATATTGACACTAGCCTTTTGAGATGGGTGCCCATGAGAGTCTGGGTGTTCTCACTCTTGCCATGCCAGGTAATCAGGACTGGGAAAGATACTAGGACCTGATATTATTTTTCTGAAAAGAGGTAAAGCAACCATAGAACAGCTTGCAGGACATTTAGGAGAGTGGTGGCTGTGTAGGTCTGTGTTTTACCAAGGGCGTAAGACCCGCTAAAAACTTTCTGGGAAGAAAAAACCCACAGAGACAAAGCCATTTCTGGTAGAAGGGACAGGATTTGTCTCAGGGAGGAGCAGCCTGGGAAGTGGATGGGAATTCATTTCTCTGGCTTCTCACGACTTTGGGGAGAAGAAGCTGAAATGTGGCAAGTGGAGGCAACTAACAGGAGCAACTGGAAAGAAAAGCCAGCGAAACTAAACCCAGAGGGAAAATGTTGGTAGCTGAGTGATCATATTTACAGAAAGGAGAAGAAAATACAGAGGCAAAGCATCCAGCCAGAGGGGAAAAAACAAACTTGAAATTACACGTGGAGCTGCAGGCCAGGGGCTACTGCTGAGCATGGAGAGTCTGCAAGAGACTGGAGGGGCTGAGGTGGCCAAATGGAGAGGCCATGAGCTCCACGTGGGGATTTGGAGGTGAGCAGCCTCCACGCTGGGCCTGTTCGTGCTTGCAGGCTCTTAGTGTCTGAAACATAGCAGCTTCGCTAATGAGCAGATGTTTTCTCTGTGTGGCTGTTACGACATCCTTTAGAGTTCCTGCTAGAGATGTGTAAGCAGTCTCTTCCCACCCACACACCAGCTTTGAACGCAAGCTGGAATACACAGTTGTGCAACAGCATTTGCTCCATGTTGCTCCTGACGGCCAGAGGTACCTACAGAAACTGGAGATTTCAAGTGAAAATAATCCTGCTACTGCTATAAACAACTTGACATTTCTGATTATTGGACATTTGTCAGTCTGCCTTACCCAGAAACCCAAATCTGGGCTTCCTAGTGTGCCAATCACCGTCATGACTAGCTTTATTATTTCCTACTAAAGTCACCCCAGTCCATATCCGAATTGAAAACGGAGCACAGGCAGTATCAGAGCTGCAGTCCCATCCATCTCCTACCAACTGACCAGACATTCAGCATCCCATGGCAGCCAGCTCAGCTATGGGGATGCTAAGGGTGTAAGAAAACCCTCAGGATGGCTCAGAGTAACAACTGAAATGTTACTGACATAAGCCACGAGCACTTGCTGCTTTCAGGAATGCTATAGCAAGACATCACAAACTTTCTAGAGGAAATGCCCAGCTATCTGCACGCACTTAATCAATACACCAATCAATTAAAACCCCTGGCAGAGACATTGTATAAAGGATGTTGTTTATGTTGCATCCAGCTGTAAAGCAAAAAACCCAAGCCTGTGGATGTTAGTGCATACTCTGATGGCTTAATGGTAGCCTACCTGAGGCATAAGTCTCAGCCTTTCCATTTTGCTGGAAAAGTTTTGTTTGGTTTCTCATTTATCACCTGAGAATTAATGTCTCACACAGACACTGCAGAAGGTGGAAGAATAAGTATCTCTTCAGTGCTAAAAACATTTTAATGAAAATGGAACAAATAATAACAAGAAGTGCTTGTTTGTTTTTCCTAATGGATTAGCTCACCTTTTAAGAGAGATTCCTTTTCTCTGCTAACCTTATCTTGCTTAAATATGCAGTTGTATCGTTCCCATCTTTCCCTCTCTGTTTTTGAATAGTATTTCTGAGCCTCTTTAATTGCTGTTGCAGTTATTTGTGCCCAAGCAGGAGGGTGAGGAGTAAAACTCTGCTTTGCTTTAAGCAGATGTGTTTGCATATCACCTAGGTTACCATTTGCATGGAAGGGGAAAAGATCACAACCACGGCATCCTCTGTCTTTCCTAGCTGAACCATGTCTTGTGGAAAATGCTATATGTGGAGGAAATCATCAATCATAATGCTCTTCCCTGTTTGAGTAGCTTGTTCTGGAGAATCTTAAATTGCAGTTATTCTCAGAGTACTGCTGTGAGGTCCATGGATGTTTCATGGTTGGGTAAACTCAGCACAAAGCATTTAAGTGACTTGCTGAAGATCTCACAGCAAAGTAATAGCAGAATCACCCAGTCCCTTTTCTTTTCCAAATTGGCCCTTCATCTTTCACTTAACAGAGCAAAATCTCGCATGTCCCTTACCCATGTTGCAATGAGGAAACACAATGTATTCAATAGTTTCAGATGCAGGGGCACTCAATGTTTTGATCAGGAAGAGGTGAAGGCAATGCAGGCAGCTGGGTCAGGGCAGGCTGAGTACAAACCCTCAGAGGCCACCACTGCAGGGGACAGCACAAGGGTGGCATTGCCTGGGGACCTGCTGGTACCCCAGAGCCTGTCAGTAACCATCCAATATCTTCCAGTCCAGCACTGTAAGGGCACACACAGGCTGACCTTTGTGTTGCACCCTTCAATCTGCACTCCTTCATCTCTGCCTACAGCTCAGCTGCAGGACGGTGACCTCAGTTTTCCGAGGCTTGTGGTATGCTGGCAGGATCCTCTCTCCTCGTGTCTGCCCTGTTTGAAGTCCCCATGGCCTTGAGACGTGAGGCACCAGGAAAGATGAGCAGGTAACTGCAGAGCTGATGTTGGAGCAGCTCTACTCCACAGTGTAACTTGTGTGCTGTGCAGAACCATGTGTTTGGAACTCCTACCACACGTGACACATGGTGCCCCATGTGCGTATGCTCTGCTGCCTGGGATGCTTTTGGAATCATCTTTCTCCTGATGTCCAATTCAAGTTCCCACACAAAATGTTCAACAAAGATTATCTTTTATGCAAAGCACCAGCCACCTGCTTGCAAAGCTTGCCACCACTATTGTTGCTGTTGATGTTCTCTTTCAAGCAGCTAAAGTTCAAGTGAGAAACAAACTGTGTGGGGAACAGAAAGGACCAGGGCTTAGCAAAACAGTGATGAATGTTGGTGAGGTGGATGAGGAGAGAAGCCAGCATCTTCTAGCAAGATTACAACCTTGACTGAAATGTTTGGATTAAATACATATCAGTTGCACAAATAAGGCTCTTGCAGTCAAATTAATCCCAGTTCAGTAGCTGAATCTCTCCAGTAGGTTTCACCAGTGCTGTTGAATGGCATTAAAGCTGGGATATGTAATGACACTCAGAGATGGGCATCCCCAGGTTTGGGCAGAGATTCCAAAGGGTAGCTGCTCAGGTAAAGTTGTGGGACGATTGAACTGATTTCTCCTCTCTCTCTGTAGTAGTGTGTTTTCACACACAGCTACACCATTTGTAATGCTTGTGGTTATAGATGCCCAAAGTGTAGAGCTGAAGCTCTGTTACTACAGGGTTTTTTAACAGTAGATACTCAAGTATCTCTTATTTGCTTTAGAAGCCTTTGGAATTGACATTTTCTCTGTAGCCATCAGGGCTGGAAACCTTTATTCCCCTAGTAAAAGCTGAGATTTTCACATAATAACATGATTCTGGTAACTAGAGCTTTAAGAAAAAGGTCAGATAATGTGACACTTGCAATAAAACCCCAAGATTTGACAAAGCCATATTTAGTGCAGTTCCCAGCTGAACAGGGAATTGTCATTATGTATTCAGTTTAAAGTACACTTACATTTATTCCAGGAAAGCTCTAATGCAACCTTTTCCTATTAGCTAAATAAAAGATTAAGTTAATGCTGCCACTTATTTTAAAATTTACTGAAAGTATCAAAGGGGGAAAAAAAAGTGAAGATTTCTGTAGATGAGTCACTACAGAAATATGTAATGTTGGTAAAACTTTGCTCAGCATCATTCATTAATATTTATAGTAGATTGCACTAATTATAGTCTGAAGCAACACTTTCTCACTTTATTGTTTAACTTCTTGGTCATTTCACAGAATTCCTGGTGTTGCTTTCTTAGTATGCATAGGTCTGTCTACTTGAAAGGAGGTACAGGAGAAACGTTTAGGGTAGTGGAGTTTTAGGCAGTGGAGAGGGAGAAGGTTTTGAATAGGGATGTCTGCAAGCAGGTGCTGTTAGTCTTTATTCTGTGGGGGAAGTTGATATTGGGGCAGGGCTCTCATGGAAACCAAACATCCTCCCTCCCTTCACTTGGAACAATTGCTTGATGTGGGACACCTGCCATCAGGAGCATATCATCCTTCCACCAGAAACACATAAAAAGTGTGACTACAAATTTGGGCATGGAACTTACCTTTTCCTTCCATCATGGTCCATCTTAGATTAGGAGAAGACTTTTTTCCTCATACTTTCTAATGGATGCCAGGCTTTTGTGTCCACAATACAGAGCATGCAGGGGACATTTGTGTTAAAATGGCTGAGAAACAATATATCTATATTGTTAGCTAAACCATGTCTTTTTTTCCCCTAAAGACTTTACAAGGGTACCTATGACTTTAATCAAAATGATTCCACCATACAATTAAAAAAAAAAAAAAAAAAAAAACAGAGAAATATGTCAAAACCATCAAAAAGAAGCTGCACAAATAACATTCAATATTGTAAACAGGAATATAAAAGGATTTGTGATCAAATGTGTATGTTTATACTCATAAAGAATCTTTCAGAAAGGATATGGTATTCCATTTTCCCTTATTTCACTACTGAACAACAAGATTTAATTGCTTATTGTATACCCACGCTTGCTTTTTACCAGCACTGCTCATGTACAATGTGATTTCACATAGTCTTGCCACTGTTTACCAAAATGTCTTTAAATTATTGAATCCATTCCTGTACCAGCCTTCTACTATGGGCTTCACTGGGCAGGCAAAGCAAGGGATCCATTTTTGTAGCGCTGTTCCTTCCTTTTCACTTGTTAATTTACCAGTTTCATACCATTGATCAATTTTTGATGGCTTAAGAATGTATTCCAGTGTTCTGACAATACAGAAAGAAAAGTTGCTGTAAAGGTCTGGTGTTCAGGGAAGGAGGGATTCCTGGCTCCAGTGAGCACCTAGAGTAGAGTAGCATCTACTGGAAATGGAATGAAATGACAGCTCAGGAATTAACAGTACAATAAAACCTTGGCAATAAAGAAGAAGTGGCTGCTTTAACTCCTCAGACACAAAGTTGCTGCAAGCCTAGAAGACAACCAGGCTGATTAGGAGAAGACCATCCTGGGTGCATTCACATAGCCAGGCTGCTTGGCATATTTCTCTGCTGGGTTTTTATCAAGGCTTTTAAATGGAGAAGAAGCTCTCACAGACCATAGGTCAACATCTGGTCCCAGCTCCATACCCATCTCATCCTCTCTCCACAGGTTTGCAGGGACCACTGTCCCAAGAGTATTTGTGGGAGGGGAAGGGATGCTGGGCACAGTCACCCTACTCCCCAGCTTCTGCCAGCTGGTCACTATGTTGTACATCTGGAGACTGTCCTCCTCCTCTTCCAGAGCAAGGCTTTGACTGAAGTTCTTTGTCAGAGTTGAAAGTGAAATCCTTCAGGATTTTGGGCTGGGGTTTCTGTATGGGGCTAATCTGCCCTTTTCCCAAATTTGACTAGGTAGCTCAAGCCATGCATCTGGAGTGAAGGGGGGAAGGTACTTTTCACTAAGTGGGCTGCCATTGATTTTCATATGTTCATAGGTATTACAGAGGAAAAAGACCTATTAAATCATCTAGTCAGTATAATCAGTGCAGAACTATTCCCTGGACATTTACTGGTGGTTTGTCAACTCTAGTTCAGGAAATTGAGTTGTAGTATTCAATGTAATGGATTCTAAATTTCCATTTAATATCAGTTTTCTTTGGTTTCTGCTTTTACATTAATGCATTGATGTGCTTTATATTGATTGACTTTTCTTAGTGTAATGAGAACGAAATGCCACTTACCATTTAAGTCATTTAACTCAAACTAGCAAGCTATCAAGCTAGCTCCTCCCAAGGGAAAGTTGTAATGGCTAGAGCTGAGTGCCATGTCAATACAGAAGTGTTGGTAAGCTAGATAATTCTACAAATGTTTTAATTTACTTCAAAAACAATGGTAGAGAGCTATACAGCTGAAAATACCATCAAAAACTACTCAAACAACAAAGTAAATCCTCACCACTGATCTTGCCAGTCCTACTTGCCTCCCAGCAGTTTCATACATCTCACGTGCTCAGCTGCCTGTGCAAAAATAGAGGCAATTCCTTAAAATCAGATGAAACAGAGCAAACTGAGCATTAACCTTTGGGCCCAATCCTTACTTGGTTACGACCACTATACCATGGAGATATACTTGACAAGGACTGAAATAAGAGTAGACCCATTGCTTTCCCTCCCCTCAACTAATAAAACCTGATGCTTCAGGTAGTGGATTATTCATCAGTTTCAATGCAGCAGCAGACCTAGCGTGAGAATAAGTGACAGAAGGAGGTTTTGATCCTTATAAATAGATTGCTGCAAACATGAAAAATATCATGCCCCTCTAGTGCCAGGCTCTTATAAACATGTTCTGAGTTTTAGCACCCCAACTGTTTTGCAAATGCTGCCAAACTGTGAGCTGAAAGAGAGCTCTGGGCTCCAACATCTGTAGAGTGCAGATGCAGTGTAGGGTGAAGCCTAATCTAAAACTGCCGGGAAGAAATTAGTAACACATCATTGGCATTATTTTTAGCATTAATTTTGAATATTGAGTAACAGCCTACCCTATATGTTGGGTAAGAAATGATCAAACTGAGGATGTTGTACTTCTGTGATGTGTTCCTTGAGCCAGATCTGTATGAATTTTTAATAAGTTGAGGGTAATGAAATAAGGCAGGTGATACAAAACTTCCTCTTCGCAGAATGGTGCAGTCATTTTAAATTATGAACTCATGGGAAAGTATGGGGAGGAAAAACCATCTTTTCTTCTCTTTCTTGTGTTGTCTATTGTCATATTTACTGTATTGCAGTGGTCTGCATCTTGCCTAGAGCATACAATTACTGTCAGGACTTCAGTTTTTACCCAGTATTTCTCTGGAGGGTTCCAATCCAGCATGAAAATATAAAAGCCTTGTGACCACTTCTGACTGTCAACAGATCTGTTCTCATTCCCTGCCAAAAAGAAAGTTAATTACAAATAAACTATTTCAAGAGAATCTGAAGTGCACTTGGCCCAAGCAGACTGCTGTCAGTGACTCTCTGCAGAAGGTGAAGAATCGGAAAATTTCCCATGACTTCAGGCTGTTTCCCTGGAAAGGTGTCAAAGACTGAAGCAGGGAGAAGGTGGTTGGGAGCACAGCTAAGTCACACTCCTCATTTCCAGAACTAATTACACTATTTACATGTGGCTGCTCTCCAAGGAAAACAAATCTATCCATGCTTTCTCCATCCATCTTACTTCGTTCCAGAAGCTGCTTTCAATTCATCCTCCACGATTATGTACAAAGTGGGAAGGGAACATAAAGGCAGACAGGCTGAAGGTCCCTGCAGCCTAAAAGCCTGTCTTCCAGCAAAGGCATGTGCAGGCAACAGAGAAATAAAAATAGAGCAAGTGAATGTCATCCTTCCTTCTAACGGTTGCTCTGAAAATGACTTTTTGCAGATGGGGGAACTCCTTGGGCTGATACTCGCTGAACCTCCTCTTGGCCCCACAGACATTGCATCCTTGGGCAGGGAGTGCTGGAAGCATTCAGTGAAGGACCAGGTCTGCAGGTCTTTTTCAGCTCTGCCTCCTCCTGGATCTCTCCATACTTCCAAGTGCTTGTAGCACAAAAAAACCCTCAGTTGTGAACACTTCACCCTACTCCCTGCTCCTATGACTTCAGGCCTCTGGTTTGTCTCCTCAGTCACTTTCTCTCTAGATTGGAAGAGTCTTATCCTGCCAACTTGTTCCTCATAGGCAAGTTTCTGAAATGTGTTCATGCTTGTTGCCCCTTTCTGACTTTTTTTCCCCCAATCTTCCTACAGCTGTTTGTGACCAGAGCTGCCTGCATACTAACATCCAATCCATATGAGTGGAGTAAGCTTATAGCAGCAAAATTGACCTCAGAACTGAGATAAAACATGATTTTTCACTTCTTCTTTGTAAAGTGAAGGCACCAGACAGAAAATCAGAAGCAGCAGCTGTAGCTGTGTACAGCCCCCCAGTGCCAAGAAACAATCATAACATGTAATCCTGCCTGTCCATTCACTGGGCTCCTTCTTTAAAGGATTTTCTGCCTCCACTTTCCTGCTCTTCATCCTTATTCCTATTAAGAAACTTCCTTACATCTTTGTTCCTGTTTTGGGGTTAGAAACCTTTCTCTTTTTTTTACCTTCATTTTTGGTCTAACTTCATTCACACTCAGATTATATCTCTTGTTCTTGTTGTTATAGATTTTTCTTTGGCTAATGATTACTTTTCATGTCACTTCTCAGGTAGAGTTTGGCTGAGGCAAATGAAACAGGTTTTTCTAACTCCTGCTTAGTATGAGCTAATCCTTCTTGAACAGTTCAAGATAAACCACTGAACCAGGGGTCTTTCCAATAATCCTTATATCTTTGCCTTAAGCAGATGTCTCATAGATACAGTTTACCTTCCTTTCAATCATACAGAAAACAGTAATAATAGTATTCAGCATTTACATGATACAAAACTTTGAATGGATGTAACGAGCTTGAACAGATCAAGTCCCTTAGGCACATCATGTTGTGGGCCTGGAAATATTTCCCAAAACATCTAGCTTCACTTTGCACAATGGTGGTGAATCCTTCAGCTGTGGTGGTTATGGAATAGCTTTGACCTGAGTTACTTCACCTGTTATATTTATTACTGTCAATGTACCCCTCTGTGTGACATTGTTAGATGAGAAATGCAATAGCTCTGATATATGCAATCACTCATTTACCTAGTATATCCTCTGGTGAGGCTCTCTTAGGGGAATGAGGCATCTGGGAAAAATTAATTTCAAATAAATATATTCCTGTTTTTTTCCAGAGGCTGATTTTTTCCTGTTTAGATACAGGTTCTCTTGCTTGACTTCTCATATACCATAATTAAGTAATGTTTCTTACTATGCCAAAACTGCTTAACCTGTTGCCTTTAGTTGATCTGGTATGTTGAACACAGCTCTGGCTTTTGTTCTGTCGGCTGGTCAAATCCTTAGGAAGTGTGGGCACAGTGATGGAAGTGCATATAATGTGTGTACAATTTTCATATCTGCTGCCCTGTGGTTTAGATGCAACTGCTGTTCCTCCACTAATCCTTTTGAATCTGTTTGTGAGGAATCTCAATTCTGCCTCTGACAAGAGACAGTCAGAGGACATCAGGAGTGAGGTCTGGTCAGTTAATTTCATACAAAGTAATTGAATTATCTTTAAGATTTGCATCATGTGACAAGTAGCCATCATCTTCCCAGTGTCTGTGGTTTACTACCTTAGTTCCACATTTCCCATAGCAAGGAAGCTTTGTCCTATGCTTGTGTCCCATGGGGCAAGCCCTTTGCCACTCCACTAGCTCAGCACTACCTCCAGGCCACACGACTTCTACAGATTTTACAGTCTAAGAGTTTACTGCCACTTGATGCTCAGAGACAACAGTGCTCACAGACCATTCTGCTCCAGGCCTTGGGACCTGCCAGGGCACAGCCAGGTATGCTGTGGCCCATGCCCATGTAGGAGGCATGGCACTCTGCTTGCAGACTTATTTTCAGAGATGGTTCTCCCTTTTCCAGGCACTGGAATGGCATGTTTGGTACTGCAAGAAGTTTGTTGCTTTTGATGGCCACTTGGTTAAATGACAGTTTTTACACCATATCAATGCTCTCTGTCAAGGAACTTCTGAGGTGCAAATCCTACAGCTGTGCCTTGCATAAAATACAGGTGAAGCCCTTGGCTGGTGGAATGTGACAGGAAAAACAAACAGAGACGACTTCCAAGCCCAAAACCTTAACCATCTCAGAAAAATCCAATAAGTGTTTATGCTCTTTCCTTGTAAGCAAGTCAGTCTGCTTATTTTAAAGCCAGAGTTAGGACGGACATGTCTTGGAGAGCCATAAATCAGAGAGATCTGTCTCTTTGCCAGTACAAGATGGATGCCTGCTTCGTGTTAATGACTATTCAAACTGTACTCAGGCTCTAAAAAGCAGCGTGGAAGTGCAGGGCTGTCAAGGCACGGTACTGAGAGTGTATCATCTGGTTCTCTTCATCCCATGGAGCAGGAATATACCAGCAGCTGCCTGGGCTGTCTGGCCCCAAAGAGGCTCCTGGGCTGCTCCAGCACAGCTCCATAGCTTCTTTGGTGTCTCTCATCGAGCATCTGCTCATCACTTGCCCAGTAACTATTCCTCAGTGCTTTCTCTCCAATTATCTCCATTTCCTGGATCCTGTATGATTGCTCACACAAAAGTGACTTTCATTTTGTGCACAGCCGGGGCGATTTCTACAGCTGCCCCGTGTACCTGGTGTGGCCCTGCTCTGCTTGGGAGTGTTTCTGAAGAGGGTATATTGCTGCAAAGCTCATGCACAGTTGCCAGAGGATGGCAAAAGCCTTGGCAAGTGGAGAGCAGGAGCATAGCCACCTTTTCCCAAAACAGAGCCTTCGCCAGATATGAGAGTTAAGCTTTTCCTAGGGCTATGAGAGTTCCCTGATAAGATTCTGCTTAACACGCTGGATAACGATGTGGGACAGGCCCCTTCCTCACCATGCAAAATTAAATCAGTGGAGGTTTCACAATGTATAAAATAACAGAGAAAATATGGCAGTGGGTGGCAGGGAATGGTGCTTAGTCACTGGATATTAAGCAACACAGGGCAAGACAAGGATTACAGACTTTAGGGGATGCCATGTCAGGTAACCATTTGGAGGCAAGAGGGAGCCCTCATCTGACGTGTAAGCACTGGCATCTGTCACCATAGTTGTGCTCTGGCCAAGGGCAGGGAGGCAAGGAAGGAGAGCTCCTCAAAGCCAAAATGGCTAAAGGCATCTCAGCAGGGTCGTGTCACTCACCTGGGGAAGGAAACAGGAAAAGACTAGAAAGGATTCTGTTGAAGCAGAGCTAGAAAGGCAGCTGCTTAGATCCAACTAATCCTGATTTTTTTATTTCTTTTTTTTTTAACTGTACATTTAACTGTTTATTTTTTAACTGTGCCTTCTTGAAGACCCATATCTTTTATTCAGTATCACCCAGATTTCCATCAATATAGAAATAATTTGGTTTTTAAAAGCTGATAACAGATATTTTATTGCTAACTTTCAGCTCTGGTATTTAAACACAAACTTCAGTGTACCTTCAGATGCCTCTTTAATGGGTTTTTTTTCCATATTTCCTTCTGAAATACAAATATATTCAGGTATGAACAGAGAATGGCCTCAGATGTCCTCATCTGAAAACACAACATGCTAAATGTATGTGGTAATTAACTTGTGCTCGGACAACTTCCTGTGAAGCTGTTGCATAAATCCAAAGCTATGGCAGACAGTATTACTTCAGAGTTTATTTCATTACATAAATATGCATCACCAGATCCTGACTTTTAACTCCTGTGCACAGAAATAGACAGATTTTTACCTAATATTTCATACCTCTGGCTTTGGAATGGCATAATGCAATAATGCTGCAAACAAGAGAGAGTCCTTAGTTGCCACAGAAGCCAGGTAGCAAAGACTCTTTGGGTGAGGAAAAGCATATTCGGAGAAACTGGAAGTGTCAGACTTGCTAACTGGTGGGCTTAAGTGGAGAAAAGCACCATGAAGGCTTCTGAAAATAAGTTAGAGACAATTTTAGTACAGATTTCCTCAACCTCACACAGACAGATGAGTAAGAAATTGCACCTGGCTGTGCTCAGCGTGAAATGGCACGTGCAAAGAAAACAGCCATGAAATGTCCATTTATACACACAAAGGTTTGCTGAGGCCACATGAGGAACTTTAACTGTTGCTCTAGATTCAAATGCAACTGGATTCCTAAAACCTTCCCTGAAAACAAAACACGGCCTCCCAACATTAGCAGCATTTCCAGGCTCCTAAAATATTACCAATAGAGTTAAAAGGTGCCCTTGCTTTGCAGGTCTGGATTTTGGGTGTCCTCAATCTGGGGAACACCCACATGTGAGTTCACATCGTGCCTCACCTGAACCCATGAGTATCCTCCATGTGTGTCTCAAGTGCATGTGTACCACTCCCAGCTTTTAAAGACTGGGAGTGCATGCCCTTAAAGAAACATTGTCAACAGAAATACAGAGAGTAAAACTGTGCTGCAGCCCCACAAATGCACTCCTGCCTAAACTGCACTGAGAAGTGATACCAAAACAAGCAATAGGTCACTGTGTCTCCTGCCCAAGCATCCAGCTTCTGGTAGGAGGCAGGAAAGGTGTTTTTGCTGAGTTTCTCAGTAAGCTCAGCATACTTTCCTTTTTTATCTGTAAGAAATAATTTTCTTAAGCTCATCACAACTGACATCTGACACTTTCTTAGAATGGCTTGGTCTTTTTGCCCATTGGCTTTTCACCAGCACCTCATACATAACCAGACTCCTTCCCCTGCCTCTGCCTATCTGTTTTGGGATTGTACCTTTGCATACAGATGTTCTATTTTAACTCACTGGCTTTCCACATTTCTTTTTCCTTTAAAAGGGAAGTAGTTTGGAAAACACTTTGGTAAGTGTGCATCTTGGATCTAGCCAGAAATGGTAGGTCAACCTTTTCATGTAAATAAGAAAAGAATGTGTTATTGACAAAATACGGAGTAGGCTTCTTAGAAACATGTTTACTATTAAGTTGCTGGACTCAAGCAGGAATTTCTAGTCGAAACACGAGGTATGGGAAAGCAAGGGAATGATGGAACAGTTCCAGACCAAGCAATATCCTCTTGATTATTTTACTCACCTGGAAAAGAGGTAATGTAGGATCCTAATCTGGAACTAGAACTATCTGAGGGGTACAGATACAATTTCTGTAACTGATGCTATACTTATCTCTCTGTTTGAATGGAGCTATTTAATTTTGCATACATATGTCAGTAGTTGGTTTCAATCTGCACTGCAACAAAAACAAGCAGTTAAAGGGGTAGGACCAAATTACAGAAAGGTAAAGGCTGGGAGAAAATTCTTAGAACTAATACACCAGCCCTGTGACTGATGAGATGACCTCAGCCATGGCACACGTGGGTTTGACTCCCTGCTTTTGCCCCCCCCATCTCCCAGGCAGCTTGCTAGACACACAATTCCTGGACATTCCAGAGCATCTTTCTCTTATTCTGATGTTATCATTAAAAAAATTAAGCATCTGAGTTTCATCTTGATGGAAATCAAGATGAAGAGCCAAGCCTGTTTGTTTGTTTGATTGGTTTTGATTTAAGCCAAATACCTTTTTGTTTTCTTTTACCAAGCCTGCTCCTTCATATTCACCTCTATACCCATCAGACTCTTGCTGGAGTGCCAAAGACAAGGTCTGGTTTTTCTAGTTTTTCCTCTTCTAGAAATCCTTTACACCTGAAGCACCACAAACCTTTTAATCCTTCTCTTGATGTTTGAAATGTCTTATGTAACTTTTAATAAAAGTTGGCTATAGAAATCTCCATAATACTGCCCAGATTCATGAGTGGTATCTTGAACTAGGACTATTTGTGGCTCTCAGCTACCAGCACATTTTATAAGTGAGGAGTATCTTGGACTTTAGGCTCTGGTAGGGTGTTCTTCACAGCTCTCTGAGCAGAAGGGACTTGCCTCAGTTGTTTTGGGAGCACGAGGACACAAAACAAGATAAAGTCAATCACTGAGTGTTTTGAAGCTGAGTCAGGCTCCACACCACCTTTTTGCATGCCAGAGGGTTGGTAAATCCATCCAGCTAACTCACCTTTTCCTTTTTTTTTAAACCAGAAACCATGTTGCATCAAGACATCTAAGCCATCATTCCAAGTACAATGTTACTGAACATTATTGAAATATTTTAAGTCGAACTTCTCCTCAGGAGGGGAAATGCTTTTGAGAGAGGTCTCTTTGGGCACTGCAAGCAACCTGCAGAACAGCAGTCCCACTTCACTGGAGTTTCCTAAGCACTTTCTGACATGCGTAACATAAACAAGAAGCAAGCTTTGGGTTTTATGAGATTCCCATCTGGAAAAGGAAAAAAAAAAAAAAAGATGAAAACTCAATGGACCAATAAAATGTGTCTTATTGCAAAGAGTCTTGCAATTTGGAAAGACGGTTCATTTATAAGGTTGTGACTAGGTTGTATTATAAAACAAGAGAAAACAAGTGAGTCTAGATAATATATTGTTTCCAGATTAATGTTGTCATTTAAAAAACCCTTGTGCTCTAAAATCTATGCTGTCCTTTGATAGCATGCCTTATCTTTAATGACACAGTTATTAGAGCTGTGGAAGAACACTAGTGGCAATTGGGCCAGCTTAGCTGGCCTTAAATTCTAGTGTTCTCTGTTTTTGTTGTGTGACTCAGTGCAAAATCCCTTTTTATTTCTTGATAAATGGAAATGGCAGGGTGTGGAGAAGAGGCAGTGTGTTTGCACTCCAGAGGATGGGAGCTGGCTGTACTCCCTTTGAACCACCATAAATTACTAGGAGGACAGGAAAGAGATGAAAGCTATTTGTAGTGCTCCCTGCGTACCTGAGAGATGTTTTTGTTATATGTTGTAGTGTTTTATTTGATTGATTTTACTTATATCTTATTTTTTAATTAGAGGTCCTAGGCTCATCATCATCAAACCCACAGTACTTCATAGAGGGCATAAAGCCTGGCTCATCAAGGTTTCTATATATAAATCCAGGGTTTCTATCTGTGTATTTTCTAACACAACCTTAGGGGTGTCTTCTGAGATAATTCAGATCAGTTCATCTGGTGATGGTTTGGCATTTTTATTTCCCTTTGTGTTTTCAAATGAAAACATGTTACTATTACTTGCCTCCTGAATGTTAAGTGTATGTACACAGTATACAAAGATTTGTTAGATACTTTGATGAAGTTGACTGTCTGTGTGAGCCAAAAAACAGACATGACAAGTTTGAAATTAAATCCATGTTGATCTTCCTGAAGAATAAAAACACTGATTTCAACGTACTCTTACATTTCAAGATCACCTTAAAAAGAAGAGAGATAAAAGGCTTTTAAAATGGTATTTGTAACATACTGTCTTATATTGATGAGGCTACATGGAGAAATAAGAGTTGTCAGACAATGGTCATATAATTCACCACAGATGTTTGCATTGTGCTCTGTACAGTACAGAGTGCTATAGCTAGGACTAGGTAAATGTACAACAAGCAGAGTGTAGATTCTTTCCTGTTTGATGAAAAGGTTAAGACTCAATGACCTTGTGTCCATTCCCTTGCAGATGTCTCTGCCTTGGTGGGTGTTTCCATTCCTGTTCTGACATATTTTCATGTAGCAAAGCTGAACTGCTTGCGGGTGAAGGTAATTCTTGATTGCTGGAAAGCTGTTAGAACAGCTCCTCAGAGGAAGTGCTGGAAACTTGCTTGAGGACACCAAGACTGAATGTTGTCATGGGAGCATAAGAGGCTCTAAAGTCATAAAACAAAATATAGAGTTAAAATGCAGACACAAGTCTGGAGGATCTACCTGTTGGAGGGTTATGTAGCTTAAAAAGCAGTGTGTTCAAGTGAAAGTAAACAACACAAGGCAGAACACGGACTTAGGTCTTCTGAGGAAAACAACTACTTTATCTACTCTCCTGCAAGGAGAAAGGCAAAGCATGAGTAAAATTAAGGCTGGTCTTATGAGCCTTGGAAGTGTTAGCTCCAAGGCTTTCTGTTAGGAGAGTAATATGCAAAAGGGTTGGCTTGCAACGAGCTTTCTTTCCAAAGTTCAACAGGACCGAGGGAAGTGCTTACACTGAGCTGCAAGCACACCCCTGCTTTACTGTGGGAGAGGTTTGTCTCTTGAGTCATGTCTAATTCGTAAGTCAAATTTAGTTTGCCAGAACTGAACTGAAGATGAAGGAAGGAAAGCATGTGATTTTCCATTACTGATGTTTTCTGCTCTGCAGATAGGCAAGAGAAGGACTGTCACTTGCTAGTGACAATGACATTGGAATTGCTGCTCTAGGGAGCCCAGCTGTCCTACTGTGCTACATGCAGCGGCTAAAGACAGGCAAAAAAATTGAAGCAGAACTTAGCTGTCTTAAAAAGACACAATGGTCTTGGCCTGGGCCATGAAATCCAGTCTCTCAGTACTTCAGAACCATGTTGTAACTCTTTTCAGAAAAGAACTGATCTTTCTCCTAAAAGTATGATTGAGAGGTTTTTGCTTGTTTCAGCTGCAAAGCTTCTTCAGAATCAGATTTCATTATTAGCAGGCAGCTTGTTGATAATTCCTAACTTTACTGCTGGCTAACCAACATCTATTTGTTGTCATCAATCTCTGTTGCCCTCCTTCAATTCCCAGCATATATTTGCCAGTATACTCAGGGAAAGTAATCCTCTCCTAAGTTAGGCTCTCCCTTCACCTAATCATCCGAGCAGTCTTTCTTCCCATCTGTTACAAATCACTGGTTTTAACGTGTTTGACAGGAGGGAGAGACAGTAGAATTCTTCTTTTTTTTTTTTTTTTTTTTTTTTAAACAAAGGAATCTTTTCCTTGCTGTTTCAGGAAATTGTGTCTCAAATTCTGACATTAGAATCTGATTTTGAAGCTTTTGCATGCTGAAACTCTTTAAATGGGCATTCCTTAGCAGGCCAGGGATGTCATGAAGAAATATGTTCACTGAATTGCGAAGCTAAAACCTATGGGGTGTGCACCATTGAAACACAGAACAAATAGGACCTAAAGAACATGATCCCAGTCTGTAAACACGAATGCAACACTGTCATTAAAGGGTTTATGTTGAGAGGTGCATAAACCAATATTAAAATGTTTCAGAAGGGCCTAAGTTGCCAAAACTCTGTGGTATTACCTGCTTTTGGTATTACCTGAAGTTCTAAATTTCACAAATTCACAAGCTGCCATGGAAATTCACTTTGTCATAGGCTGAAAATAAGTAGCAGTTGCATGTAACTCATAAACTCCTTTTACTGCCTTCCTACACAAATTTCATGTCAGTCCTTTGGCTGAAGCATACAAGGAAGCACACTTGAAGAAAACTAAAACCCGATGTTTCTAACATGCTGAAATGCAAACTAACATGTTTCAAATTTCGTTCTGTGCTGATCACTAAAATTTATCCTGACAAATCATATTACAAAATAAATTACTTCTTCCATTTTTCAGCCAAAAACCAAGTTTTAAATGTCAAATCAGTTGCAATCTTTTATTCTTTGAGCATAGAGAACACTTTTTATCACCAAACTACCAAATATTTTCCCATGTGCATCACGCTTCCCATATGTGTAACTACAAAACAGATCAGAAGGAAACAGGAAAAGATAAAATCAGACAAATAAGCCATATTTCCACCTTCAAAATGTAATCCTAAATGAAGAATCTGGAACGATTGTCAGCCTTTTACACTCAGAAACAATTTAAATATCAATGATATCGTAAACTGGGGCCCAAGCCTGCAAACATTAAAGAATATGAGGTTATTTTATGCATGTGAGTAATTCCTCTTGAGAATATTTGCAGGATTAGAAACCAGAAAATTGTGATAAAACAGTATAGAAGGATATTGTGTTACATTTGTAGAGGCTGTACCAGTTAGATACCACTAACATAGTCTGTTTAATATTAGTCAAACTCACTGGCTTCGTAAAGATGACAAGATCAGATATTTTAACAAAACAATCTGAATCTAATTCTAGCACTACCGGGTTGGCAGCGTTGACTGGGATAGGAAAATCTAGGTAAAGACTCAGTTTTGGGAAACAATCGCTATATATTCTTCAATGTATGGAAAGTAAGCTCTGAAAATCCTCACTTCTGTGGAGAAAATACATTCATGGTATATACTGTGCTGTACACATGGTGAGGTGGCTCACCTCTTCACTACCTGATTAGAGTGGTCCAGCTCCACTGCTATTGCAACTGACAGCAAAACCCCTGAGGCTGTAGGAACCAAAACCTGCCTGTACCGTCACTGCAGCAAGATACCAGCGAGCCAGGGACGCAGAGGCAGCAGGGTTGCGTGTGTCTGCATCAGCAAATGATCTGGCTCTTAGCAAGCCTACAGGAAGATAATGTTAAATTCTTATTACTCAAGTATTTTACAAGGAAATTTTACATACACACTTTAAACATTTTTCCCTGAGTTTTAAATGGTGCAGCAATGTTCCACGGAACTAGAGCTCATTAAACTTCAGGGATATTACTAAAAACACAGTCAATGTCTTTGAAACTTACATTCCTTTCTGTGCAAGAGGACCTCATTATGTGGAGATGGAGAATCTGTTGGGGACTCTCAGTGGTGGATGCATTTCTGGAAGCATAAGCAATTTGACAGTAATCTCACTTTAATGTTCCGTTCGCAGTTTGTATCCGTTTTGTTCCAATCAGACCTTTGAGAAATGGTATTTACAGATCAGTCTGGGCCAAAAAACCCTGAGGAAAAGAAAGTCTCCCTATGAAGCCAGAAATGTGTTACCCATCATGCAGCAAAGTCCATCTGCTTTTCAGTCCTAAATATATATCTTAATTGTATTCAAATTTTCTCACTCGCACCAGAGGAGAGCAAGAACCACCTCACTGACCTTAAGTGGTCTTCTGGGGTTTAGTTCAACTCCCACTTAGGTCACTGGCATCCATCTAATTACTTAAGCAGAGCATAAACAGAATGATTCCAGACTTGAGAAGTCAAACCAATGTTTTCTTGAGACTTTTCTGATCCCAATGAGCCTTCTTCTGAGATAGCTCACCTAAAGGTACACAGAGAAATGGTTGGTTGCAGAAGGACTAGCCAAGGAACACTGGAGTCAGCGAGTGAAGTGCAGCCTGAGAGAGCAGAGAAATTACTGCAATGAAGGGAAAAAAGCCAAAAAATGAAATTAAATTCCAGTCCAAACACTCACAAGGTCCTGAAGAGCACAGATGCTTATTCTGTACCGTGACCCCTGCTGATCATAACAGTTCATCTGCTCATGAAAGCTGTTCTCAAAAGATGTGAAATAACAATTTTTGTATTGCCTGATGAAGACACACAATGTAAGATTTCATATAACTGATGAGTTTTGGTTCCTGCTCAGTTGTTTTCTTCTGTAAAGAGGAAGATCTCTCCTCCGTACTGTAGAAAGACTACATTGTCTAGCTAACAGAAAGTCTGCTCGGTTACAAAACACTGACATCATTACAGAGAGACGGTCATTGCCTAATACATATAAAAGTGTTTTTCAATGATTATTTTTGTAAGTGTAGGGGTTTGTTTGGGTGTGGTGATCAAGATCTGGATACAGAAGTCTTTGTGGATATTTCTATTATATTTTAGGGGTAAACATTCTCTCCTTAAAAACTACTCCTTTACACGGCAGTCTGAAAAAAAAAGCTGATAGTTGGAATTCACTGTTATCTCACACCTGTATTTGAGCAGGACACATACTGGATCTGCAGCTTCAACCCCTCTCCTACTCAGAAAAGCCCTGTCAAGTTACAGTAAGAAGAAGAGCACACTGCAGAGGCAGAGTTCTTCTTTTGACCACTTTACCCAGAGGCTGAGGCCACATGTTGCTTTCGGTGATGAAAGCAGAGAGAGACTCAGCATGTTTATGTTATTCTATCAAAAAGCTGTTGTGCCAAATCTATTTTGGGTAGCTATAGTTCAACACTAAATCTTTTCTAAAGTAAACTCAAACCTTTAAGAGTTGAAATAACTTTTCATAAAGTAGAAAGAAATTCTTTTTCTTTTTAATGTTGCCATCTGTTTGCCCACTGCTTTGTCTTGTAAGCTGCTTGAACAGGACATTAAGTAAAGCATTTGAAAAGCAGGCAATCTTAACTTATCTCTCAGAAAGACACAACTTATTAGGAATTTTTTTTTCAAAAACATTCCTGTCTCATTCAAGGTGAAATTAAACATCCTGCATTTCTCCTGAAGTTTACCAGTTAAGACAGTTTCATTCCCTGGGCTATTTCAATGGTGTACCAAGGAAAATGTGCTTAGAGGTGAGAACAGTGCCAGCTTAATTATTTTATTATGACCACTTGCATATGGAGGTTTTAGTTCTGTATAGAAGGCTATATTATAATAGCAATAATATTAATATCTAATGATATATTAACATAACACTATAATAATACTATTCTGTTTTGTAAACAGAAGTTTGCCATCCTTCACAACTTCATGGTGAAGAGGCTCCCGCTGAGTTGTATCACAGACTGTGTGCTCACGACATCACGGAGTGAGTCCCTCTCATCTGTATGAGGCCTTTCATAGGTTCTGTGCATTTCATTAAAAAAGAGCATTTTCAAGATCAAGGATTCTCCTCTGAAAAAAAAAAAATAGAGAGCAGATACATTCAGTTATTTCTGAGTACTAATGGTAATTTGCATTTAGATGCATCACTGACTTTCCAGATTGACTTTTTTCCTCTGCCAGCCCTGTCATCAGGAAACAGCATTTTCATCTATAGAAAAGGCCAAGGGGAGGATGATAATGACAGGATTTCCAAAAAAAAAAAAAAAAAGAGTAACAGGCAGGGTTTTCTATACATCTGCTATGTGCTCCCACGTTTGTCAGGATTGACGAGAGAAATTCAGAGACAACTCACACAGTCAAATCTTATGTTGAAAAAATAACTGGCATGGAGATTAGGTGGCACAGACCAACATGCTGAACTCTTTCTACTTGTTAATCAAGCAGAGTGTGAGAGATTAATCAAAATGCAGATTGTGGAACATGGAACAAAGGAAAGATCTCTTCTGTCATACAATGACAGAAAAAAATTGGTATGTGCATAACCCAAAAGGCACCATGTTCTTCAATAGGTGTCAGGGCCTGAACTTTGACAGGGACAATAGCAATCAATCACAGTGTCTGGCAGACCATGAAACTCACTCTGGACTGGGCTAAGCAATAAAAGTATTGCTGAAATTGCAAGTACTAATGCAACAGTCAAAGATTTAAAGTGATTAAATTCAGCAGTATGAAAGCAATAAAATTCTACCCACATTGGAGTCCTGAGGCACTGGGATGTCTTAATAACCTAAAAATTTAATTTGCACTCTCTTCTTTGCCTTGAATCATAAATAAAAGTCCTATCATGGTTAATTTGGCCTTTCAGGTTTCCCAGGCATACATTGTTCTTTGTGGACAGCAGAGATTCCTCTGAAAGTTTTATATATAATGTCCTGCTACCCATTACTAGACATTTTTTTCCCCTCCACATTGGTGTACCGTGTTACATGACTGCCATTTCCTCTTTAAAGGTACCTGGATGCATACATACCTTCTACAGAAATTCTGCAGCTATGTAGTTAAGTAAAATTCCTTTCAGTCTGGACTCAACTTTTGCCTAATAACGTTAACAGCACTTTGAGACCATCCTCGATCACATACATGTGAAAATACATACAGAAATCAATGCTGTGGGTGGGAGTGGGATTTGTACTATCTGTGTATTCAAATAACACACTAGTTGCCATTGTTACACTTCTAAATATCTTATTGTGATGATGCAATTTTAGAGAACTGTGTTCCAATGTTTTCTATAGCATCTAAAGAATCTTTTCGTCCTTTCTTGTGACTAAATTCATGTCAGCTGGATGTGAAGCAAAACACCACATAGCTACCAGACCACTAGGAACTGGTTCTGTTAACACAGGAACACCTATACACATGTATAGGTCCATATGCAGGGAAAGAATTCTCCAATAGAACTAAGATATAAGTTTATACATTGATAGAACTGTACAGAGACAAAGCCATCCACAATATGTGTGTATTTTCTTGTTCTTCTGATGGCTTTTTGCATCTAGGACATCCACTAATGAAATATTTAAGTGAAACCAAATCAAACTTAAATAAAAAGTCCATGTAAGAGATGTTCATGAAAATGACTGCTTGCACAGCTGTAAACACTCTCTCACGAAAAGCTTGAGCCCAACCCTTGCACCCAAGAAGCAGTCTGAAGGGAAGTGAACAAAGTTTCTTGAACCACCCTTCTTTGTGCATTTTGACTAGCTAATCACAGAGTACATTGTCATCTTTGCATTCCCTCCCCTTGTGCCTAATGTCTAGAATCAAAATGCTCCGTGTTTGTCTGCCTGGTAAGACACTATCATAAAAATATTAAAACCTTATCATCATGATCATCCTCTTAATCAATTAGGGATTAACTTCTTATACATTAAAACCTCTCACCTAAAACAAGCTGTGTTTTCATTTTAAATTAGCTTACACCAGAGATTGATTTCCATTTCCCTGGTAAGGCAAGTATTTTCCAATGAAGACGTAGGCTATGTCACTTGATAATTGATAATCCTTCAACAACAACTCTAGACTGTCACCACACAGACAAGAACCTGCAGGATGTACTTGCTCCCAGAAGTCCCACTGACACACACTCCAGCACACAGCACCAATATTTCATGTGGCATTCAAGTACAGCTGGTAACACCTAGGCTAATTCATCAAGGAAGATAGAAGTATCAGGTAAAAATGACACAAGCTGAAGTGACACGGACAAATGTGTCTACATTAATAACTTTATTAGTAAAATACATCACTTGAACCTTAATGCTTAGATCTTACATACTTCCCAGCCACTACTGTGCAAATACATTGTCCTGGTCATTCAGGAGGAGCATTCTCCATTCCTTGGAAATAGCTTCAGGGACCTGTTTCCTCCCCAAACACTTCCCAGGATAGGCATTTCCTAACTAGAATGGTACAAACAGTTCGTCATGTTAATACTGAATCTGTCAGTATCTACCTATGCTTTGAGTTTTCTTGAGCAAAACTTAGCACACTATAGACTCAGCAGTTCATTCCTTTTCAGCAGGACACAACCAGACTTCTTACACAGTCACTATGTCTTTCATTGAAATACATGTTCTTATTTTTGAAGACAAAAAAAAGCACTAAAATAACTCTGCCATAGCAATATCTGGCTTTGTAACTTAAGATGCCAGTGCAAAAAATACAGGAGTGCATTTACAGCTTACCTCAGAAATGAAAAAGCAAATGGGTATGCACCGTTCTTTTGCTGTGTAACTTGTAGCTTTATTTTCCTTCCCTCTGCTTCTTCCACTGGAATATGAAGGTTGTCATTCTTTGGTTCTCCTGGAGGACATGGTAAAGGTGTACATCCCAACTTTCAGCTTTTTTATTAACACGGACCACAATGTCAAATTTTATACCAAAGTCACCTTTCTCAGATATTTTTCAGTTGGTTGAATGCTGTAGGTGCTACAAGAAAGGAAACACCAAACAGAATAAGCAGCCACTTCAACTGCTTCTTTCCCATTCTTTTCTAAGATTATAACCCTACTAGTTTTCTTGCTATCCACAGAACATCTAGTGTAACACAACCTGGCTTTCTCAAGTATAAGATTCCCTTCTGGAATCAAAGAACAAATAATATCAAGTAACTGTTACACTATCAACATTCTTCACATTTTAAACATTAGAAACACAAACGTTGTCAGGTTTTTTTTGGTTGTTGTTTCGTTTGGGCTTTTATTCTGCAGCTACAAATCAGTGCAAATTTCTAGTGTGACATGGTTTAAGCTGGACAGTGCTATGAAGGGAGACTGTGGAAGTACTGCATAAAATTTGCTTTTCAGATTTTCTTACTCTCATAATGTAATTGTCCAGTTCACTGGGTCTACAGGAAAGGTAAAGCAGCTGCGTTAACTTCTGAATCTTTGGTTTTTACTGAAGTCAGAATTTTAAAGCTATGTTTAAACATGTATTCTTACCAAGATTTATGAAATATTGCTGAACATTCATTTTTCTCCACAGGCTCATCCATCCAAAGTCAGAGCAGGCTATTTTAAATTTCAATCACTTGTAAGAGAATGGTAGTTCCTGTACCACTGTGATAGAAACATCTGGATTTTATTCCAGAAATATTTTACGGTTCCAGCTGCTCAACCGTTTTTTCTTGATGGAAACTAGTCTGTGAGGATTTAATTTTGTTCACCTGCAAAATTCCATTCATATGACCTTTTCATTGCAACGCACAGGCAGCATCCTTCAAACCGAGAGGAAGTGGCATTAAAATGAATCACAGAAAGGGGAGAGTACATCACTGTCATATTAGCTGACACTTTGAGACCTGTTGAGAACTATTCTCTTTCAAAGCAAAAAAAAAAAAAGCACAAAGCGCAGACAAAAATCAAAGCCGAACGTGGAGTTGTATCCTTGGAATAAATTAAGGATATTGAAATACGTGTCCTGAAGTGGTCTCCTTTTCCATAAAAAGCCTCAGGCAGCATGTCATTACAGCTATTAGGATATGAGGAAATGAGTTTAAGATGCACCAGGGAAGGTTTAGATTGATGATTAGGAAGAACTTTTTTCGGCGAGAGGATTACTAAGCATTGCCCAGGGAGGTGATGGAGTCATGATCCCCAAGAGATATTTATAAGCCGTGCAGATGAGGTGCTGAGGGACATGGGTCAGTGGAGGACTTGGTACTGTGAGGTTAGTGGTTGGATGCAACGACCTTAAAGGTCTTTTGCAACCAAATCGATTCTATGGTTCTAGGATTTAATACAGAAGGCAAACTCAACACGCTGCCCCTCACACAAACTACATTTATGCCACAGGAGAAAGGGAAGCACACGCTCAGCTTCACCCAGGCCAAGCCACTGGCAAGTACACGTCCCATCTCCAGGGGCACCTCAGAGGCAGCCGCTGCCTGGGTGGTGCCTTTAGCGTGTAAAGAGCCCGCACCCCAGTCACGGTACGGGCTGGGCGGTAAAAAAGCGACACTGAACTTGTCACGACTTCGGCCGGTGTGGCAGTGGCGGGCGGGCAGTCCCTGGCGAGCAGTGCCGGTGCCAGTGCCAGTGCCGGTGCCAGTGCCGGTGCCACGGCGCCGCGCCGCTCCCCGCCCCGCTCACACCCGCCACACCGCGCCCCCCGCCGCCCTTCCGGCGGCGCCGCGTCACTTCCGGCGCGGGCCGCAGCGGGGAGAAGATGGCGGCGCTGGGGGAGCCGGTGCGGCTGGAGCGAGGTGAGCGCGACTGGGGCCGCGGCCGCCGTGCGAGCGGGCTGGCGGGCGCTCCCCTCCGCTTCCCGCCGCGGGCGAGCTGGCCGGTACACCGGCTGCCCGGCCCGGTCCTGAGGCGCGTTGCTGGGGGTCTGACCCGAACCCTCGCGACGGCCTCCTGAGGCCTCCCGGGCCGCGGCGGAGGCGGCAGCTGCAGCTGCAGCTGGAGCTGGAGCGGTGGCGGTGCCGCCGCTGCTCTCTGCGTCCCGCCGCACGGCACCGAGCGGCTCCTCAGCCCCGGAGACAGCCGCAAGGAGGCCGGCCCTGCGGGACCTGCTTTGAAAGTGCTTTCCTTCGCATCTGGTTTCTCCAGCGGTTTTTCTTCGATTCTTCTGCGTTTGTTTTTGCAGCCCCGGAAGGTTTGTCCTGGGGTTTCGCTTTGTGGCGGGGTTTCCATGGACGCGCTCGCCCCAGCTCTTCTGGGGATGTGCCTGCTGTGCCTTCATCAGCGGCAATACCTTTGCCATCTCTTTACTCGACTTCCCAATCCATTATTTCTCTTTCTTTCTTGGGAACGCTTACTCTTGAACACAGCCGAATTCGTAGCTTTAAGTTCAATCTGCTGGGCTGGGGCTTAGCAATCGTCATTAACTTGTGTTTATTGAGGACAAGTGACACATGCAGGGGTTCATGGTTCTGCACAACACTGTTATTATCTCATGCTTACGTTTTAATCACGATTTTCCAGTTCGTAGTTTTAATTTGTAGTGTTAGCACTGTGCAGTGTGTAACCAGAAGTAGTAGGGAAACAGATAAAATACAAACCCTAGTTGGATATTTTCCCAGTAGTATGTTTGTGTCTTTTATCTAGGGCTTTTGAGAAACAATGATCAACTTCCTTCAGGGTAATTCTTCACAACGATGCAAGATCAGGGAACATATGCTGTGTAACGATATGTGTGATTGGTTGATGACTGTGTATGTAGAAACCTAGGGATTGGGACATAGAATTTAAATGGGAAAAGAATACTGAGAGTGAGAAATCCTGACTTTGAAAAGGAAAGCAATAAAATGGAGTGTAGGGGACTGGCTGTTTCTCCACTGACATGCCCATTTGGACCAGCACCTGTGCTCACAGTGCTAGATGCTTTGTCATATACTTACAGTATGCTGTATCTACTCACTTTTCCTGTGAGTATATTGATACTATTACATGTTACCTACCCCAGAACTCGTGGGGTTTTTTTTTCTGCTTGCATAATCCTCCTTCCCATTCCACAAGTGAACCACTTGTAATGTGTGAGAGAAGGCCTGTAAATAGTGACTTACGTAAGGACTTTGCTTCCCACTCTGCAGCTCATCTACCCTCACTACTCCAAAGCCTGTTAATTAGGGCAGCTGCTTTGGCAGTGGATTAGTTGCTCTTGATAGGTCTGTGGAGTTAAACCTCGGGCAGCATCTTCATCCACCTCATTACCCTGCCACTATGCTCTGTCCATAAAAACAAACAAATCTGCAGTTACTGAGGCAGCACTGGAACAAAGGACTTGTTTAGTCCTCTGGTAGATTGGTCTTTTAAAAAAAAAAGAAGAGAAAAGGGAGCACAGTGTAACAGACCTACAAAAGCAAGAGCTTTATTTACAGAAATAAGTAACCTCTGTCAATTGTATGGGGTTGACTGCAGATAACCTGGGGATGGATCACTATCAACTTGAAAGTGAACATCACTAATGTTGTTATATAACATAAGAAAAGAGAGAATAGTGTAGAAATGAACTGATTTTAATGGTTACCCTATGAAAATTCCACACCCCCCCGGCCCGGTTCTCTCCTCCAAACTGCATTGCAAACACCATCACTCAAACTCACTGGAGGGCAGGGATCAAAGCACATGGAACATCCCCAAGTTATTCAAAGGGTTTGGTGCTGATGAGCAGTAATTGTACACCTCAGGAACTCAGGCTGTTGGAACAGAAGCAGCGGAGGTAGTGCATCAGGAGTGTCTGTGAGGACACTGCAGCTTTTTCTTGTTCGGTCTTTTGTTCACATGTATGCTTGGAGTGATGGCATCTTGCTGGCTTTTGTTACATGTTCTTTTAGTTTCAACATGTCCCTTTTTCAGGGCTTCAGTCTAGTTATCCTGTGATCACACAAAAATAATTGGTGGAGAACATGGAACAGATGTAAAAAGGATGAAAAAGTTGAAACAATTCTTATTTGTGAGGATTCCATTTTACAATGAGATTTATAGGGCTTTTTGATCACTTCTGGAGCTCTTTCTGCATCAACCAATGTTGAAATCTATCACTGCAATAATTCTGTTCATTTCAGTCTCTGGTGCTGAACAATTGTCTGAACTCTAGTGGTAATACTGTGAGGAAGACAGCTTTCAGCTGTCATATCCTGAGCAGTAGTTCAGGAGGTAGCAAACTACATCAGCAGAGCAGTCAGCAGTCTTTTCTTGAAACTGAATGAAGGTGTATTTTGACACTTGTTCCCAACCAAACCAGTCCTTACCAGAGCAGTATTGCTGGAGAGTTTGAACCTTCAACTTGTAATAGTGTCTAAAGCAGTTCAGTAGGAGAAAGTTGTGCTCATTTCACTTTCAAGCTGGTATAAGGGTGTTCTGTGAACAGAGTAAAACAAAACTGTTGGGGGAAGTGTCCTGATAGTGGGATCTATTGCTGTATTTACCTGAGCAAGAGAGGTGCAGTGTGATAAAAGGAGATCTATAGAGTGCTGAGAACACAACTTTCACACTGTGTTTGTCTGCTTTGGGTTTTTACTTTACAGCGTCAACTTGGTCTTTTGACCTAGAATCTCCTTTTTATTGATGTGCATATTCTGCTATAGTTTCATCTGAAAGGAATCCAGCTTAGTGTATCCCAGTCACTTTTTAACAAGCTGATTCTGTACTCTTAGTCTGCACTTCATGAAAGACACAGCTGATTCCCAAACTAGCCAGTTTTAGTTTAGAGTATAAAACAATTTGCAGCTGGAACATTTTGTTTGTCAGGAGATCCAGGTAGGAAATAAACCCAGGTTATTGATGAAACACAGAGGTCAAAAAAAAAAAGGAGGAGAAATTAGCAAAAGGAGTTCTGGAGTCTTTATTTCTGCAGCTGCTCTTTGCATCTGTAGATTGCTGCCACCCTTTAACATTTCATGCAGTAGTATCCTAATCAAACTGTTAGGTAATGACTTCACGGACCTCACAGCTTAACACGGCTTGTGGACCACAAACTAGAGAGCGGCTGCATAGAGCTGCAGTCTTTGTGTGCCCAAAAGAGTCATTTGTCTGCAAACATCTGCAAATATTTAAATGATAGCTATATTGTGATTTACATACTTTCTAGACTTTCTTTCATGAATATATGGAGTGTTGCAGGATTGGAAGTGCCATTTGTTGATGATTCTGCTTCAAGCTGTTCAGTGTGAGACTTCGTGAAATTAAGATAATTTGTACTGCTGGGGCTGAACACAAGGATTGCAAAGAATGTTGGTGATATTGCATCATGAAAAGATTGAAATGTTAGTAAGCAATCACATCTAGAATCTTTCATCTCACCGACTATTTCATATGTTAAATACAACATTTGTGTGAAGAAGTCAAAAGCTTCAGAGGCATTTTGTTCATTATGTAGTTGTTACTCACACATGATCTGTGTGAAATGAAGTTTCTGTAACCTTGGCATTAGATAAAATTCAGGGTTTGGTATTTCTTTGCTTTTGAAAACCAATGCTTGTAAAGCCTGGGAATGTTTGCCAGGAAATAACAAATTCTGTAGAAGCCTTAACTTTCATCTGAAATAATTTGTGATTTTTTTTTTTTATAACATTTGGATAATATTAAGTTGTCCCTTGTTTCATTGACTGAACCACCCGGTCTGAACGTGGTAGTCAGTAAGATGTGTCTGACTGATAATTCTTGGAAGTGGACAGAACATGACTGTGGGTTGTCTCTTGCCAGTGCACTTCGTTTCAGAACATACACCCCGCTGTCTTTTCATCCTGTTACATAAATTCTCTCTTCTCACACTTGGCCTTTAGAGGAAGTTTGTGACTGTTGCACGTCATCTGTGCTGACGTGATGCCGTGAGTGGATGTGCGTTCACATGAAAAATTATTTCCTAAAGGTTAATTACAGAAAAAAGGAAGTAATGCATTTGGGATGCAGCAGTGTCCTAGACTTCATCGTTTTCTAAAATAATCTGTACCTTATTTATATAGCAGATTCATCCTTTATATCTGCTTTTCTGAGAGACTGTTCTTCTTCTGATTCAGAGTCATCACTAACGTAACACTTTGGAAGTACAAGCGAAGGATATGAATGTGTTCTATTCTGGCAGAGCTGCCAGGAGCACCTCACAGAGCCTTTGATGCCCATCTTAAGTTGTCCTGGTCTGGAATCAAATCCTTCCCAGGGAGTTCAGTTTCACAAAGCAGCATCTGCATTGATGAGAATATGGACAGTGTGAATTCCTAGGAACTGGCACAAAGAGATTTGGGGTTGAGAGTTTTTAGACTACAGAGGTGTTTTCTCTCAATGGGGAATATGAAGAGGAGTATAGTTGTTTTTCCAAGCACTTTGAGGGGGAATAAAACCAAAAAGGTCAGTTCTAGGGAAAATATTGGGTGTATTCTTATGGAACTGATTTTTTTAATATAAAAGGAATATTCGACAGCATCTATGACAATATTTGAGCTGGTTTTAGCAAATGCATGTGAAATGCTGGTTGTGTGTATACCAATGAAATATTTCAGTCTGATGTACATTTCAAAGAAAAATCAAATTGTAATGTGCATATGGCAGTGATGCCCCAGATATTTTAGAAGGTTGGGTTGCTGTGAGTGACCTAAAACTAAAACACTCAACTTCCAGGCTCTTTTTACTGCAACATTTTGCAGATCTGTAGTTTTATGGGAGAAATGATACTAACACATATGTTTCAGGTGTGTACAAGTGCACACAGACTGTTCCATCAACTTAACTTAAAAAACCAGACCAAACACAAAAGAACTTAAATTTCCTCTAGCATTCCTCATTACTAGTGTTTTATTTTTCTGCAGACATCTGCAGAGCAATTGAGTTGCTGGAAAAATTACAGAGAAGTGGAGAAGTGCCACCACAAAAGCTACAGGCATTGCAAAGGGTCCTTCAAAGTGAGTTCTGTAATGCTGTACGGGAGGTAAGTTAACTTGTCATAAGCAGTCATAAGCAGTTACCTTCAGTCAGAAAACAATGTGTTTTACTTTTTCCTTGTTGTGCTCAGTAATCTGATTTTTGTCTTTTCAAAAGCTGAATTTGATTTGCAGAGTTTAATAGAATACAACTTTTTAAAAGTTGACGAGATAGTGTGAAGTAGTGTCATGGTTTGACACGGAGCCGTTTCTGGTGATGGGGAAGGGGCTGTAAAGATGGAGGTAAAGATGATATGAGTGTATTAAATAATGGCTCAGGAGCAAATGACTTTTTAGAGGTTCTTGTGAGAGTCATCTGTCCTTGATGGCAGTGAGCAGGCTGTGATCTTCCTGGAACATAAGAATGAAGAAAGTACATATTTGAAGCCAAATCCACTTCATCTTGAGCACCACCTCGAGGTGGAGCCTCATACCACCTCATGTTTTTTCCAGATACTCTTTTGGAGATTTTTAGGTGATTGAATATGCCTTGCAATTGTTGTTGGTGCTATCACTGCTGGTAACACATGGAATGATTTGAAAGACCTGTTTGTAGACACAAATGTCATCTTTATGTTTTTATCCTATCAAGTATAGTGTGCTTATTGCTTAGCAAGTCTTAATGGTTGGCAGGTAGATATGGGGATGTAGGTTAGCCCTCAGTGTAAGCACCTCCTTAGCATTAGGATTCTTATTTGTCTCTCTTTTCAGTACCATTTTTTTTTCTTAATATATTCACCTAATTGCATCATTTGAAAGAAAAAAATGAGGTTTTGTGGGTAGGATGGGTTGTCAGAAGAGCTATCCTTCAGTGATTTTATATGTGTCCTTATTGAAGAGTTCCAGATTGAATCAAACAAGGAAGGCAGGGTCAGTCAAGTGTGTTAGGCTAGCCATAATCATTTCTAAATTCATGAAGAGGTCTAAATGCCGTGAAAGGAGGGAAGGTTTAGACTGAGACCTAGGTATATATGGATTAACTGAGCAATAAAGATGCCCAGAAAGTTATTTCTTCATAGTATAGTAGATTGTCACTTGAAACCTTCTAGGGAATTGAGGAGTAAGTTCTTATTCCTAAGTTCTTAGTACAAGTGTGTACTTTTTTAAGTTATTTTTTATTGTAATTGATTTTTTCCATTTTTAAGTGAACTTGCTGTTTTGTTGTATTATCTAAGCAGAAAAATACCTATTGTCCCCATACTTAAACTCATTTATCTCTAAAGGTGTATGAACATGTATACGAAACTGTGGATATCAGCAGTAGCCCAGAAGTTAGAGCTAATGCAACTGCAAAGGTAAAAGCCAAGCTATATATTGTGTAAAATACAATAGATTGGGTTTTTTTTACTTTAGAAGCAGAAGAAGATAATTTAAAATACAGAAGGCTATTATCTAGATGTCAGATAAAATGGATAAGCTTAATGGGTTATTAAAAGATGTAACAAAAGACTAGTTTTCAGTTTCTTCTGTTTTAATTTTATTCTTGGAGTTTAAATTTTTCATGCAGGTGTCTAGGGAATTAATCTCATTTGTTTTAAATATTTAAGTACTTTGAGATAAAAATACTTTTTGAGCCTGATCACTGTGTCTAGCTGAGGGGTCTATATTTCATTTCTTACAAATAAGAAAATCTTGTTTCTTACAGGCAACTGTAGCTGCATTTGCTGCTAGTGAAGGTCATTCCCATCCCAGAGTGGTTGAACTACCCAAAACTGAAGAAGGTCTTGGATTTAACATTATGGGAGGCAAAGAACAAAATTCTCCAATCTATATCTCTCGAATTATCCCCGGCGGCATAGCTGATAGGCATGGAGGCCTGAAACGTGGGGATCAGCTGCTCTCTGTAAACGGAGTGGTAGGAATCGATTTTCACTTTCTGTAGCAGTAGCTGCTTGTTTCCACTTGAGGGCGGACAGGGAATACACATGGCACTTGGCGGCTGTGAGTCTTCGTAAAAGGTTCTTTTTGTCCTTTTAAAAACAACTCGCTTAAGTTTCTAGTGAGTTGTGTGCACTGAGGTTCTAGGATTATGTTTTGGTGATCTGTCTCAGCTGGGATCTGTTCAATTTACATCAATATTTCAGATTCTGATGGGCTGTATAAATTTAGTCAAAATATTGTTTTGTGAAATAGGAACTGCAGTTATGATTTCCTCTTTCATCCAAATTTCACGATGCGGATTTTAATTAATGTGCTTTTCTGCACCTTCTAAGGTAAGTAGCAAATTGTGCTATATTGCATTGGACTGACCAGATTGTCACTGTCCAAATAAAAGTTGCTAGTCCATAATGAAAGTTGTAATAAGATGGAACTACAAGGTGGTGTTTTCTTCCATTGTGTGGTATTTTTTTTGTGTTTCCTGGGCTTCAAAAGTGAAGGTGCTTTAGCATCCCTTAATGAGTACGTATATAAAGTGCTGTTGTGGATATTATTTTTAGTAAGTATTCTTTTCTGAAGTGTTAGGGGACAAAAAGCAAAACAGAGAGACTAGAAAGAAGAGACTCTCTGGACAGGCTTTAACTTAAGGCAGCTGCTAATCAAATGAATGTAAATACCTTTCAAACCCTTGCATTTACTTTCATAGAAGCTGTAACATTAATGTTTGCATCATTACATCTGCAAACTCAGTTTTATTTTAAGATTGAAGATCAAAATAAATCTTGTGCTTCTTAACCCCAGTGGGATTTTTGGCACATGAAAGGAATAGAGACTTCCTGGGTGTCTGTACTCTGAGAGGTCCCTGCTAGCACAGATCTGACATATTTGGCTACCTGCAAGTTCAACTGGCCTTTTTTAGGAGACGTAAGAGACATCATGACCCTAGTGGTGCACCTGCCCTCAGCCCAGAGCCTTCCTGTTATTTAGAAGCACTGAGGGACAAGTGTAGGACTGTCTTCAGAGATCTTCCTCATCCACAAACCCTTTTAAAGGAAACAAAACCACCACTCCACTCAAAACTGAATCTGAACATCAGCCAGTTGGTACAGCGAACAATGACGGCGTGTGATTGCACTGGTATAAACGTACGTAGCCATTGTGAGAATAGAGTGAGGGCATCAAATACTTCTGGGAATGCTGGTCTCGGGAGAATCATCATCTTCTGATACTTACAGATGGAATCCTGTCATCTTAATAGATATGACAGGTGTTTTCTTGTAATTTAATAGTTTCAAAAAAGAGAAGAAACATTGTCACTTCATGACTGCAGTGCATGTGATTTAAAACAAGTTGGGTTTTTTTTCAGCTGGCAGATTTTGAGTGTACTCCAGAATTTTAGGTGTTTTCATGTAGTTAAACATGGAGCTTTATACCAGTTTTAAACAAAACAGCCTACACATCCACTTGAATAACAAAACTGAAAACATTCAAATGTATGTGTTGTCTAAGTCTGATAGAGAAATAACTTGGGGTTTTTTTAACTGTTGTCTTTCTTTTTGTAAGTAACTTTATAGTAACGGGGAAACCCTCCAATCAACAGGTACATCACCTGCCTTCTAGCTTCTAATAGCACCAGTGGGAGGTAGGCTTGGGGTAGTCCCATCCTTGTGTTTAATAAGTTTGGGAGAAATAAGCTTTGCTGATCAAATGTGTGTGCTGTCCAGGGATGTGTATTTGGATGCAGTTTTTGAGAACTGTTGCTTAAAATTTGTAATTAGATGAATTTAATATAACCTTAATAAATTCTGAGAGCTGTTCTAGGAAAGCACTTTTATTCTATTCATACTGAGTTTTGGGTTAGGCTACTCTTAATGTCTTTAGAGGTAACTAACTTGTCTCTCAGCAGATCTAAGGTCTTCATGTGGGGCACTGAGATAAGGAACTCTGTATGTCAGCTGCTTGTTGCGCAGTATGCACCATGCTGCCGTGTAGCACAGGACATCAGGACAGTAACTATCTTGCAGTTGTCTGTGGCAATTTATTAGGCAAACTAAGGGTGACTACTAAATTCAAGATGTGTGCCAAAAGAATAAAAACAACCTTGAATTTTCAAAAAGTGTCCTCTTGAAGCTGTTGATTTTTAAGTGTAATTTCATGATTGCCTAACATTATTCTTATTTCACTTACTGTATGTAAATACACAATTTAGTAGTTCAGACTAAACATAACCCAAAGTTTTGCACTACTCTGTTGTTAAGGCTAGTTATTATATTATCACCTTTTATTGGTTTGCTGAGGAATAACTCCTGAACTTGCTTGACATTGTACTTGTGCGGTCTGCAAATTGGAATACTTCAATATTTGATGTGTATAGAAGTTGTGCAAAAAAATGAAAGCAATCTGTTTTCAGTCTGTGTCTTTACTAATACTATACTTAATGGTTTCTGCTTTGCAGAGTGTCGAAGGTGAACACCATGAAAAAGCAGTAGAACTGCTGAAGGCAGCTCAAGGAAAGGTTAAACTAGTCGTGCGATACACACCAAAGGTCCTGGAAGAGATGGAGTCAAGATTTGAAAAGATGAGATCAGCAAAACGCAGGCAGCAAAATTAACACTGTATGCAATAACTGAAAATATATTCTATTGACATGTTCTAGTTTGCTTTGTGACTCAGTTGATCCAATGCCTGGGCTACAAATGACCCTATCCATTGCATAGAATCACAGAATCATTGGAGAGACTCCTGGAGATCATTTAACCCAGCCCTACTAAGAGGAGGGTTAGCTAGAGGAGGTTGCTCAGGACTAGGACAAGCTGAGTTTTTAAACATCTCCAAGGACGGAGACTCCAGAAAAATCTCTGGACAACCTGTTCTAGTGTTTTTGATCTCCCTCACACTATGAAGGTCCACTTTTTTGATGGAACTTCCTGTGTTTCCATTTGTGCCCACTGCCTCTTGTCCAGTCACTGGATGCCGTTGAGAAGAGTCTGGCTCTTTTGGTTTTTTTAAGTCCACTCATTTTTATACATTTTGTTAAAATCACCCCTGAGCCTTCTCTTCTCCAGGCTAGACAATCCAAGTTCTTTCAGCTTGTCCTTGTCAGATGCTCCAATCACTTAATCGCCTTTGTGGCCCTTCACTGAACTCACTCTTGTATGCCCATGTCTGTGTTGAACTGGGGAGCCCAAAACTGGACCCAGCACTTGAGCCCAGTCTCATCAGGGCTGAGCAGAGGAGAAAGAGTGGCTTCCCTCAACTTGCTGGCAATGCTCTTCCTAGTGCAGCCTGGGATATGGCTGGACTGCATTCCTGCAAGGGCACACACCGCATGGCCCATACTGGTGTGTGGGGTTATTCCTTCCCACCTGTGGGACTTTGCACTTTCATCTGCTGAACTTGATGAGATTCTTGTTTCCCAATTCCTCCAGCCTGCCCAGTTCCCCTTGTAGGCCTCACTGAGGGTATGCTCTGTCCCATCACCCGTGGGCATTAATGAAAACATTACAGTGTGGACCCCAGTAGAGCAGTTGGGACCAGCAGCGCAGGACTTGCTGCCCCTGATCACAACCACCCTCAGCAGTGCAGCCCTTTTGTAGAATGTTTTCAGTCTCCATGCAAGTTTGCAGTTTGAGGAATGTGTACTTTTACAATGGCCTACAATACTCTGTTGATATTTCTATTGATTTTTTTAAATAAGCCTCTTTCATGTCAGACCTTTCAGTGTGAAAGTGAATTTACAGATTTTTTTCAAAGGCATTTGATAAGACAAACTCTGCCACTGGCATCCCCATTCTCCCGTTTCCTTTTGGCATTACTTACTGTGGAGTCCACAGGTTCTTTTCACTGAATGGTTTTAGAAACAAAAGGTTCTTATGTAGCAGTATTTTGGCACTTTTCTTAAGAATATGCTGTATATCAACTTCCAAACCTTATCATGATCTACTGTGTAGCTGATAATGGTACCAGATTTTGTAATGTTTTGGTGAGTACGCTATTTTTACACTTCTGCTAAACTGTAATTGGTTACTCTGGAAATTTGTATTACCTCGCCTGTAAATAATTTGCAGTTGGCATTCTCATATAATGATTTTGTAATAGCCAACACTTATCAATTTGCAACAATCATTCCTGTAACATACTCTTTTGTAGTAATTTTAAAGCAGTTAAGGGGAAAAAAAAAAATAATGGCGTGTGCAGTTCTGGATTGACTCTCTAGATGTATTTTTATATTCAGAAACAAGATATATTAATGCTGTGCAAAAGAATTCCAACTGTTTCCCTGCCTTTCTGCTGTTTAAAAGAAATATTCATCTTAATTGTCATACCTCCCTTGTGTTTCTAATGTCTTCTATTTTAGTCTTAATTACAAACTGACTGTCTTGGAATAGTTAGTACCTGAATTATTGATTTTTACACTTCCAAGAGTAAAATGTCCTGAGGCTTATATGCCAGGTTACCATGACATGTGAACTATCTGAGGTTTTATTACTAACTGTTTCTGACTTGGAGGATTCTTGTTTGTACAACAGAAGTACTACATCACCATTGTTGTAAAACTTCATCTGGAATGGTGCTGCAGCGGTAATAAGGAAATCTTCAGCTCTGAATGTTTAGTGTCCTCTCTGGAATGTGATTGGTGGTGGCACAGGGATTTTTATGCTGGTTTGAAGAAAATTTCTGGACAGAGGTCCATTTCTTGGGATCTGCCAGGTTTGAGGCTGTACTTGTTTAGATTTTGGGTTGGGTTTTTGTTTTTGTGAGTGTGTTTTGGGTTGTTTTTAGTTTCTAAGCATCACCTTTTGGTATGTATGTAGAGTTAACTACATTGCCTACTGCGTGTCTGTTCACTTGTATGGCAGCTATGAGTGCATCCTAATTGACTGTTAGTAATTTGATTCTTCAGAAGCTTAAACTGAAAAGTGCAGTTCTTACTATGTGGCTAATCCCTGGTCTTTTCACAGGGAGCAGTGTGATCCTTTGTGAAATAACTCAGTATGTGAAAGAAAAGGAAAAGGCTAGCAATCTAAAAATGACAGCGTGAAGTTTGTGCTTTCTCAGTTGACCTATTGGAAAAGGAAAAAAAAATGTGCTTGATACAGGCAAGTGAGAAATCTGATTGCTTTCTGCATGTTTCTAAGCATGGTAAGCCTGCAAAGAGAAATTTAAAGATAGTTTGAAAATGCAGTATAAATATTTATCAGTTAGATGACATTGAGCACTGAATCACGTGGTTGATTGTGTCCATGAGCCTCTTTCAAGAGGCCTCATGTTACCCACACAACCATGTTGTTGAATTGTATATTTTTATGGAGCAACTAATGTTTAAAGTATTGAGACCAAAATCACGAGTTAGACCAATTGTGGGTGTGTTTTAATTTAATTGTAAAATAGTAGAGACTTGGTTTAGAGCTATATATAAATATATATATATATATATATTAAAGAAGGGTATGGGTATGAGATAGAAATACGTGTTTTAAAACCTGTATCCCTTGTGTTACTGAACAAAGAGGTGTGTTTTGTTAATCTAAGGAAATATTTACTCTAGTGCAGCTAGAGCTGCTAAATGCAGTGGCATTTTCTTTCTGAATTGTAGCATTTGGATACAGTTTGTCAACTACTACACAATGTAGTGTGGGAGGTAGATCTGGGCATGTGAATTGTACCTGTAGAGTTTAATAAAAAGCTTTTTAAGTTACAACAACAAAAAAAATCCAATACATAGACAACTCTTTAACAGTCATCTTTAACACTATGAAAACCCTGTAATATTAAGAAAAGGATGGATTAAAATATGCCAAGAAACTTGATCTCTGTAACTACTGAGCAGTGCCTGTACTGTGTTAATATGCAGCCCCTACACACTTGGCATACGTGGGCATGCAAACAGATTAAGAAGAGGTGTTATTTCTGCAGGTAACTTCTGCATCTGTTGCTGCTGTGAGGGATCTTTGGGTTTTATTATTGGAAAAAATAAAAGCTAAATTTGACCTCCTTGGTGTTTGTGCCTTTTTCTTCTGACTTTCCCTTTTCTGTAATTGGGTGTTTATCATCTCTAGGGCATAATATAAACACCCTGCATGTGTGTGGCCCTCCAAAGAGGANTGGCACAGGGATTTTTATGCTGGTTTGAAGAAAATTTCTGGACAGAGGTCCATTTCTTGGGATCTGCCAGGTTTGAGGCTGTACTTGTTTAGATTTTGGGTTGGGTTTTTGTTTTTGTGAGTGTGTTTTGGGTTGTTTTTAGTTTCTAAGCCTACTGCGTGTCTGTTCACTTGTATGGCAGCTATGAGTGCATCCTAATTGACTGTTAGTAATTTGATTCTTCAGAAGCTTAAACTGAAAAGTGCAGTTCTTACTATGTGGCTAATCCCTGGTCTTTTCACAGGGAGCAGTGTGATCCTTTGTGAAATAACTCAGTATGTGAAAGAAAAGGAAAAGGCTAGCAATCTAAAAATGACAGCGTGAAGTTTGTGCTTTCTCAGTTGACCTATTGGAAAAGGAAAAAAAAATGTGCTTGATACAGGCAAGTGAGAAATCTGATTGCTTTCTGCATGTTTCTAAGCATGGTAAGCCTGCAAAGAGAAATTTAAAGATAGTTTGAAAATGCAGTATAAATATTTATCAGTTAGATGACATTGAGCACTGAATCACGTGGTTGATTGTGTCCATGAGCCTCTTTCAAGAGGCCTCATGTTACCCACACAACCATGTTGTTGAATTGTATATTTTTATGGAGCAACTAATGTTTAAAGTATTGAGACCAAAATCACGAGTTAGACCAATTGTGGGTGTGTTTTAATTTAATTGTAAAATAGTAGAGACTTGGTTTAGAGCTATATATAAATATATATATATATATATATTAAAGAAGGGTATGGGTATGAGATAGAAATACGTGTTTTAAAACCTGTATCCCTTGTGTTACTGAACAAAGAGGTGTGTTTTGTTAATCTAAGGAAATATTTACTCTAGTGCAGCTAGAGCTGCTAAATGCAGTGGCATTTTCTTTCTGAATTGTAGCATTTGGATACAGTTTGTCAACTACTACACAATGTAGTGTGGGAGGTAGATCTGGGCATGTGAATTGTACCTGTAGAGTTTAATAAAAAGCTTTTTAAGTTACAACAACAAAAAAAATCCAATACATAGACAACTCTTTAACAGTCATCTTTAACACTATGAAAACCCTGTAATATTAAGAAAAGGATGGATTAAAATATGCCAAGAAACTTGATCTCTGTAACTACTGAGCAGTGCCTGTACTGTGTTAATATGCAGCCCCTACACACTTGGCATACGTGGGCATGCAAACAGATTAAGAAGAGGTGTTATTTCTGCAGGTAACTTCTGCATCTGTTGCTGCTGTGAGGGATCTTTGGGTTTTATTATTGGAAAAAATAAAAGCTAAATTTGACCTCCTTGGTGTTTGTGCCTTTTTCTTCTGACTTTCCCTTTTCTGTAATTGGGTGTTTATCATCTCTAGGGCATAATATAAACACCCTGCATGTGTGTGGCCCTCCAAAGAGGAAAACTTCAAATCTGTTCCTAGTTTGTTCCCTGATTGCTTATGGATCTTCCCTTTTCTACCCCAATGTCTTGAGATTTGTTGGACAACAAACAGCATGGTATAAAGTATCTATAATACCTTGGACCTCTTGCACTTTTTGAGACCTCCTTAGTCTCATCTGTATAAACTCAAATAAAGCCTGTTATTCTGAGTCAGATACTATTTTTTTAGTTGTTTGGACTAAGTATCTCAAATAATGAGATGTTGAATTTCTGCAGTTCCTCATTTAAAGACCTTACAAGTTTTTTAGCTCTTCAGAAAAATGTGCCTGACGTTATGGACCGAGATAAAGGTAGGTGGGAAATGCTTCAGGTCTGCATATTGGCATAAACTGAAGAAATTTGGCACTCCTGGCACCCTCTTGGTCTCAATTCCTGAGTGCCTGTGTTGGCATCTGCAGGTTTTTGACCATCTACAGAGCTGTTACAGTTCCATTTGCTAGCAGAAACCAGTGGAACACCTTGTATGGCGTTTTGGGTCCATTTCCAGTGACTTCGGTGAACTCAGAAGCAAAGTGCCTGGCCAAAGGAGTTGCCTTGATGCAAGGAAAGGAGGAGACTGGTAGGCAGAGAAACTATTGGTATTACAGGGAAGCCTAAGGTAAGGAGCAGTCTGGATTTCTGTGGTTGTCTTGTAAAATCCTGATCAGAAGCTGGTTTTAGAGAGAAGCCTGGGTTGCAAGGCTGATTTTATAGGGAAGTTGTGTCTGGAGGCTGAGATAGCACACTCAACAAAAGCCCTCTGAAATTCAGAGTGTGCCTCGGGATAAAACTGCCAACTACTTCTACTTATTAAAAAAAAAAACCCACCAACAAAAACCTACCATAAAAGTTCCAGGAAAGCCTTATAAAAATAAGTTAGCGTTGAATTTGAGGTCTGATGTGCTACTGTTTCTTGTTTTAGAGACCCATCTTGCATCTGGAGTGACAAAATTACAAGAAGTAAAACAAATTCTTTGCATCCCCCTTACATAAGTGTGGTGGGATTTGTTGTGAGGTTTTTTGTTTGTTTTTATTTTAAGGAAATTGGATGTTTTATTGGTAACAAAGGCTTAAAAGGCTTCAAATCTGCTCAGACACATGCTTATCGTTTCTTCCCCACTTCTTAAAGGAGAATGAAGGAGATTTGCCACACAATCAAAGACTTAGGAAACTGGATCTATTTCATTCCAAACAGAACAGTCCTCAGATAGGTGTTACGCTTCTGTATGTGTTTAATGGCATAGTTTGATGTATTGATGAATCTTGTCTGTGTAGAAAGGCTTCTGTTCATGTCAAAGCTGGCATAGCTGGATGTATTCTAATATTGCTTGGGCTTTCACTTTCAGTCTTAAAAAAACCTGCTTTGAAATGTTGTGTCCCTTTGAGAAATGGTGAAACAGTCATTTTCCCTCTCTTAAGATTCCTTCCTCCCTTTTTTCACTACTTTTTTAATATATATTTTTCCTGGGTGGTTATTGTGATTTGATAGCACAAAAGGCAAATGTAGCTAGCTAAGAGTTATCCAGATTTCTGTATGAAGTTACTAGATGGGTTTTTTTATCCCATTGTATCTGGTTTTGGCACTCTGACATACATTCTTCCGTGTTTCTTTTTGATTTCTTGTGAGATCCATCGGGGGGCAGGGAGAAAACACCCACCAAAACACACCACCACAAAAATCCTCTTTCCTAGCACCACAAGGCTGAGCTGTGGACTTCCAAAGGTAAGTAAATCCACCTGCACCTGGTTCTTATCTAATTGCAGTAGCATTGTCTGAAGAAAATCTAATCTGTGTTGGAGACGAGATGGCTAACAGCAGGGAAATAAGTCATCAGGCCTTTCAGCTGCTTCAAGTGACTGTAAATAAAAGGCAAAAGGTGGTGATTTATTGTGTTAGGGGCATTGTGGTAGCGCCTACAAGTCCCAAGTTTGAATTGGGATCTTGTTGTATTTTGCAGTGTACAAACACAGAACAAGTAGTTTGGCTTCAGGGAGCCACAGTCTTTCACTGAGAAATGGAATGTTTTATTGTAAGATAAGTGTTTCTGAGAAGGGGGAAAAATACAGTGGAAGCTGAAATGAGACCTTTTTTTTCAGTTTCCTTTGCAATTGCATTTGGAGTGAATTATGTTGTCCTCTGAGGGGTACAAAATTGAGCCTGTCCCTCAGCACGATCAGACAGCTTGAGACAGAAATGCCTACTCTGGTGTATGTATTAAAACTTGCCAGTTTTTTGGCAGGGTCCTGACTGTGTTCTTAATGGAACCGAGAGCCTGCAGTAGCAGTGCTTTTTTTTTTTTTTTTTTTTTTTTCCCAGTCATCTCCATGACAAATGAGCAGTCCCTAAGAAACTGTGTTTGGGGGGCTGTTTCACAAAACTACTAAACGTTTATAACAGTCTGAGCTGCTGTTAGCGTTAGATACAGATCACGCTGCAATTTAAGCACGTACAGCAACAGCTTTACGTGAATGCAAGGACATATTCAAATGAAATAGCAAGAGTAATTCTAGTCAGGTCGAATGCAGTTAGGTAAGTAAAAAAAAAGCTGATGATTAGGATTGCAGCTACTTTTGAAAAGCGATAGTTATGTCTTTAAAGCTTCTGCTATCTATTGCCAAATGGGTTGTTGCTTCATCTAGGTGTCCCTTGAAGTTTTCACAGTAAGTTCTGTATCTTGTCTGATGTGCTAAACATTGATATCTTGGCATTAGGTCATTGTTGGTGTGATGGCCATATGTCCCAAGTAGTGATTCGTCAGTGGTACATTTGCTCTGCTCTACCAAAAGTAGCTTTGAGGAGTGCCTGGCTGCCTTGGAGAGCATCAGTGTTACCATATCTTGAATCAGCAGCAGCCCCTCCATAGTGGAAAGACATACAGCAACCTTTAGCTTTGGTTGTGATTTCAAACCTTGGAGAATTTGTTTCAGCTTTTACATACCCTTCTCCATATCTAATGACAGAGATGACATCTGCCTCTAAACAGGCTGATCCTCAAGGTGGAGAAACACTCATAGCTTCTAAAGGGTTTATTTGTCTGGATTTTCTTCTGCAGAATACACCCCACTTGGAAATAGTGAAGGCAAGCTTTGGGCTATGCCGGGCTTGACAAGGGGTGCTGCCTGACAGAAGTACTGTAACCATTCTGCTGCAATGTAAAAGCAGGGCTGTTCTCTTTGTGAACAATACTGCTCTGCCATTTGGAGCTTTTCAGTTTGTTTTGCAGGTACAGTCATTTTTCCACTAACTTTGTGCTACAGAGCAAAACTTGAAAATTGTTCATTCACAACTGGTTATGTTACACATGCAAGTTGTTGCTTTATAATATCCCACATATTTCTCCATGCATATTTTTTTCAGAAGTATTGTTTGGTGATGATAGGCAACGTGTCAAGTTGAGTTTTCTTTGGTAAAGACTTTAAACAAAAGGATTTTATTCACTCTGACACAGGAGCTTTAATAATATTTTGCTAAACAGTGTAGGGTCATGGGCATGCTCTGGGAATAATTTATCAGCAAAGCTCACTTTACTCCTGTACTTTACTGGGGCTTCACTATAATTCTTTCAAATAGGGTTTAAGTAGGATTTACAGCCACGTAATCCTTAAGCTGGTCCTCTGCAAAGGCAGGTTTCACCCTTAAATTTTTAATTCCTAGTATAATGTCTTGCCTTAAATTTTATACTGGCCAGCACTGCAGTGGCTTACTAGAAATAGTTAAAAATAGACTTCATGACTTAAAAAAAATCTATTTCTGGTTGTTTCCTTTGGTGGATCCTGGGGACAGCGATGTCAGCAGGGCATGGACTGCAGTCTGGGCAAGCGCTGGCCTCAGCTAAGTGCTGCTGGAGAGCTGCTGTCAGGCCACCCCATCCTGCCTTCTCACCCCAAGTGCTTTTCTCGCTACTTCTCAGTTGACCACATATCATGAAATGTGTTAAAGTGCTTAAAATACATATCAGTGGATATAAACATTGCTAGTTTAGCAACTGAATTGGTGGCTAGGCTTAGCTTTGAGCTATCAGGCTTTGTTCTTCCAGGTTTTTTCTCTCTTCATCTCTTCATAACAGTGGCTCTGTCTTCAGTGAATTACATATACTACTTTGTAATCTATTCCCTGCAAAGTATTGGCCCATCATTTATAAACTGTCTGGTCACAAGCTGGTTTCACTTTGGCTATCATTTGATTTGTCTTATCGGTAAAAGTGTTTAATGCTAGAACATGTAATCTTGATCATGTAATTGTGATTGTGATTGTAATTGTGCTTGAAATTAATCTGCAGACAAAAATGTGCTGCATTCTCCTACTTACATATTGCCTTTAAAAGAATCACACACAGAATCACAGAATCTTACTTGGTTCAACAATTTTCTAAATGGACTAGAGCTTGACATGAATATTGGGCTAAAACCTAACGTTACAGACTAGTTATTTTGCCTCAAATTGCTTTTCCACTTAGCTGTTTTCAGCCAAGTGTTGAGTTAGAGTGCTAAGATAAAATTAATTTGTAATGTTACGATGTTATCCCATTATCATGGGAACTGTTCTCTCTTTTTCTTTCAAGGGGAATACACAGTATTGGAGAATCTCCAGAGCTAATTCCAGACAGCAAAGGAGCTGACACTTGAAGGCTAAAAAAAATCCACATAAACAACAGCCCCCCCGAACCTCACTTCAGAGGGCTGAATCTCTTTTAGCTTTGCTTTATCCAATTTACTGAGGGTGTTGGAATAAACTGCCTGGTGCTACTCCTTGTATTTGTGGTGTAATATCCCTTTACTTTTCACAGCCCAGCTCACTGCAGCTTGAAGGCAACTTCTGGGATAACTAAGCAAGGACAGATTCACCGTGCCAGTCTACCAAATATATTACCCTCTGGACCAGATACAGAGTTATCTCTGTTAGAGTCACTGTACCATTGGAAGTTAAGTATTGTTTACGTAGAAAAGTAATATTTAGTCATGAGCATTTTAAACATTGTTTTTCTCTTCTGTTTTCATTCAATATTTAAGTTCTGTATTTCTTTTATTGAATCTCCCTGTGCTGGTTTTAAATTGTGGATCTCAGTGGTCTTGCTTGTTTTCATTGGATTTTTTTTTTTCTATTTCAGAGGTATGAAGTAAGTATTAATAAAGTAATTATTTGGGCAAGATTTTGACCCCACCAAAATAATTCTCAATTGTTTTCAATCCAAGCATTTTTCTGAAGTCTTAAATTATTTCTGCATTTCTACCAAAGATTGGATCTTTACTTTTGTTTTCTTAACAAAACCCTGCACTTGGTTTAGCCTCTCTTTCTGTGTCTTATTTGACACTTGGTTCCTGAGGTGATTTTCAGTTCTACTTCAATTGAGTAAAAGTTTTCAGCCTGTTTTCTGGGAGGGAGTATACTATGATTTCTTTTTTTTTTTTTTTTTTTTAGCAAAACTTGCTTTTTCAATGCAAATATTCTAGAGTTTGTTTTTTTTTCCTACTGGCAGCAGCTCTATGTGGTGCTGTCTGCCATATTGTTAACTTCCTTGGAACTGGAATTGGAATATTAATTGGATTTCCTAGCAATATTATGCTCAGCATCAGCAGCAGCTTTTGCTGTAGATGCTTCAGTACCCTAGGCTTTGGATAAATTCTTCAGATCCACCTCTAGCCTATTGGTATTCAAATCTTATTTTTATCACTAGGCATAGATAAATTTTAAAGCCATTCTGAACTCCATACATTTGTGAATTTACATATGCATGGTACACCAGGCCCGAGCAATTCTCAGGGAGGGGAAGAGCCCTTCGAGCCCATCTCTCTGTTAGCCTTTCTGACTGAGGATAATTTGGTCTATGTGAAACCAATGGTGACAGAGAGGCATGGGACAAACACACTTGACAGCATTTTACCTCATTAGATAAATGCATACTTCCATGCAGATTGGTTTTTCAGTTTAGCTTTGACAGTCAGCATTGATGTTGAAGGTGAGAAAGCAGGTGCTGGTTTTGCTTGTGTCGTGTCATAGACAGCATCATTCACCCCAAATGTCAATGTCAGTCCTTCCTTCCTTCTCTCTGGGGCTTCTTCCTCTCTTTGGACCAACATTAGCATTAACTCTTTGCACAATTCCAACTTAAATTAGCCCTGCTTTCATGGCATCAATTGGCAAAAACAATGTTGTAGAAGAAAAATCTCAGGATGATGTTGCTGGTCCAATACTGATAACCTACCTATTTTATGAATCTAATCATTTCTTAAAGCAAAGCACATTTTTTATCACGACTATGATCTTTATGATCTGGTTCACCTGCCATCCTGTCATGGCACAGTTCCAGCCCCAAGGAGTTCTGCTGTTCCAGTCAAATTTCAGACTGTATTTATTTTTATGTCTGTGCTTCGGGTCTTAATCTGCATACTCTTTCATATCAAACTCCCATCAAATCCAAATTAACTCATGTCTTTGAAGTGGGATTGTTGTCAGACTTTTGTCAGAGGCAGCTGTGTTCTGAGACAGTTTTGTGGCAACAGCAGAAAAATTTTTATGTCCAGATTTTTTTGCAATTTTTTTCCTTATGTCTTTCAAGCTTTCTTAATGCCTTTTCAGCAAATGCCTGACAAATGTTTCATCAACACCTGCCTATACATTGGGCTCTCAATCTTGAAGATCTTATGCAGTGATAGATGAGTTTATGGTGCTTCCCAGTGCCTCTGAAAAAGAGAAGGGCATAGTTTGTCCTTCTTGTCCTTCTATTTGCTCAATTGAAGTAAATTTCATTTACTTTTTTAAATAAATAGGTCTTGATCTCTTTCACCTGATTTAAAACACACATTGAGATTTTATCCTCTTCTTCTGCATTGTCTTTTCTATTATATGAGCCAATTGCTGCCTTATGCTATATTCTGAAGGACAATTCTTGGGATTTTGAGCATTGTGGATTAGACTTTTAAACTATGATAATTTCTAAGTCCATGGGTATAATTTTTAGTGAAATATGTGGTTTAATAAAATGTACCCATTATTTTTTTCAGCTTAAGAAACACCTTGGCACATAGATCTTCAGGATATAAATAAGCTAGCTTTGCAATAAACATTAGGCTTTTCCATATAAAGGAAAATAAAACGAGCAAGTATCTGCAGACTGGTGGCTGCGTAAGAAGAGAGAGAGGGAAATGTGGGCTGTTGATGGAAGGGAGAGAGCAGTGCTTCAATGGTGCTAGCAAGGGAAAGGCAGAGGTAGGAAAAATAAGAACTGAAGTTAATTTGCCAGAACAAGTTATGGATTAACTGGAAGAAGCAAAGCAATATTGTCTGAATGGAAAAAACATGTGGATTGTTGCTAGGACAGGACTTTGGAAAATGGAGACTTGAGATAGCTCTGCTAAAGAAAAAAATCACCTGAAGCCATGCTGGGAGAAGGAGTGGAAAGACTGAAACCAGGCATGGATTGAGAGGAAAAGCTAAACTCTTCCAGTGTTTAAAGGGTGTGAAAAGTGCTTTGTTATTTTAACTTTCACTAGAAAACTTCTGCTCCTTTTTCTTCCCCAGAAGAGAAGTTCTGTGGGTGTTTCAGGTCACCACTGCTGCACTACAACATATGCGCCACGCTTGTTTTCCGGACACCGTGCAGGACCGAGGGCCATTTCTTCTCCCATTATCTTTGATTAGTGAAGTGAGACTATTTGTAAAGTGGATATAAGCACTTTGCTATTTTTCTTTGCAGGTCACTTTTTCTTATCTGGGTTGGTTTGGGTCTGTTTTGTAGAAGTATGTCTAGAAGAGAATTCCTTCTACTTTTTTCCCCTGCTTCTCTGGTTGCTACTCCTCCATTACTGTCTTCAAGCACAGGCATAGAGGCAGTGACAAGAATCTGCAGTGTCTTTGGCCCTCTCAGTGGCTAGAACAACATGGTTTTGCTTGATGCATTCCCCTGCCAAGATTAACCAGGGAGAAGGGTGAAAGATAACTGCATATGTATGGCAAAGCTTTATCATACATCACTAAATTCAGCTTTGGTGAGAACTTTTCACTGCTCACAAGCTATAGGATGAGCATACAGTGAGTTATGAAAATGACTTTATTTTTGCAGAGATAAGTGATGTTTGTACAAAATCAGTGCATCAGGAACCAGTTTCCCAGTATGGAAGAGAACAATATTTTTAGTAAGTAAGTGAAATAGTGTCAACATTTTTAGAAGGCAAATAACAATTGAAAAAACAACGAGGAGAAAAGTTGGAGATGGGTGGAGGTGGTGTCAGGAAGATATGTATTTCTGTGATCCTCAGTGGGTACGCTACCTTCTTGGGCACAGATGATTTAAAATCTTCAGGTCCTCATTATTTACATGCCTGATTCTTAAATTTCACCAAATGACTACTCTTAAGCTGCCTCTTCTTTTCCATAACCTCAAGCAGTGTGAGGAAGGTGTGAGTAGCCTAGGCCTCAGCCTGGCATTCAGAACGTTTTCTGTGATGTCTGTGTCAGGAAGGGCAGCCCTTGGTGAGATGCAGTATAAAGTATGGGCCCCTTTACTCCTGATGCCTGTGCACATGCATTTGAGCAGTGGTGCCAGGCCAGGCTTGCTATGAACATTGCTTCATCCCTGACATGCTGGACTTGCCATGCATCTGTGGGTATTTGGGATGTTTTTTGAGCGTGATTGCAGCAACTTGAACAAAGTGCCACTGTGCCACGTGAAACCCTTGCACGGTTGCTCTTGCTTTGGACTGAGGGTTCAATCAGCATTGCAAATCCACTCCTGGCTTTGGGGAAGTCAGCAAAGCTCGGTGTGCTCACAGTGATGTGGTTCCTCCCATTTCCCTGCTATGCAGGCTGGTTGTCAGTCACCTGTTTCTGTGCTCCTCCATCATCTATCCACAGAATGAACAGAAGGAGATCTACCTACCTATCTACATATGAGGTGGCAGAAGGGCTTAGGAAGGCTCCAGTCTATAGTAGGCACTATGGACATCTGTGCTGTTCAGGCTGGGCTGTGCAGGCACCTGTCTGGGTTTGATTCAGACTGCAGCCTGAGTCTGTGCTGGTGGCCCAGTCGGGGAGGCGACTCCCCAGGCAGGTTCAGAGCATCCAAACGAGACATGTAAAATAGATGGTGTGAGTGTTTGCTGTGGGTAGACTCTGGTGCCTTCACAGTGTTTGCTTCGGTCAGGTCTGTTGGCTCAGAGCCCTTTATTGAGTTTGGACCAGGGGGAGCCAATTGTGAGAAGTCCCAGCTAGGACCACCTCAGTGCTGCTGCAACATCCCCATTAAGATATGGTGATTGCATGAAGCATGCATAGGATGAGATGAACATGGAACAGGCTCATTTCTGGTGGTAGCTGCAGTTCACAAGTGTCCAAAAGAAAGAATTAAAAAAAAAAAAAAAATTGGTTAAAGGGAAAAGAAAAAACAGTGGTGGAAGGTTCTAACGACAAAGACAGGTGTGTTGCGAGTTCTGTTTATTTTCTTTTTTAAGGCAGTAAGGAAAACATGACACAGACTGGCTGCTGGGACAAGTTTGGTTATGATGTATAAGTCTTATAAAAGCCAGATACTAACATTACTGCTAAACTCATTCTTTAGAAGCAAAACAGTTTTGGATGCAGTCACTGCTGCTTTGGCAACAGGAGCGCGAAATGCTGGAGGTCGAGGAGGCACAGAGTGGGTATGGCACGGTGTCCCGGCTGGGACAAGAGGGATGCGCAGTGCTGGGGCGATCCCTTCCTCTTTGACTCTTCAAGGGGCACTGGAGCCGGCTGCAGCTTGTCGCCTCTCACCGCAAGGCCGGTGAGCAGTTCGTACCGGTCCCCTACGGCTGCGGGTCGGCACGCGGGACCGGGCAGGTGGGCACCCGCCGCGGCAAAGCTCAGCCTGCAAGTGGTACCCTGGGGTGGCGGGATCCGGCGTTCCCGGCACGCAGAGCCCGCCGCGGGCCACCGGGAGCGGGGCGCAGCGGGTCCCGCAGGGCGGCTGCGGGGCGCGGCGGGAGCGCGGGGCGGGGTCGGCCCCGCCCCCCGCGCCCGTTGGCTGCGGCCGAGCCCCGCTTTACATATTCCCCAGCCCCGCTCCCCTCTCCAGCCAATCGGGGCGCGGGGGCGGCCGCCTCATTAGCATACGCACCTCGGCGCCGGGCGCAGAGCAGGCGCCGCCGCCGCCGCGGCTCGCAGCGACCGAGGGCCGGGAGGGGCTGGCGGGGGCCGAGGGCAGCCCCGCCGCAGGCAGCCGCAGNACGGGCGCTGCGGGCGTTGTATGGGGCTGGCGGGCGGCGCAGCGCTGGCTTCCCGGGCGCGCCGCTGAGGCAGCCCCCGCGCCGCTCCGCGCCGGCCACGGGCGCCTTCTCGGGTTTATTTTATTGCTGTTGTTTTCGTATCTAATTTTTCCGGGGGGGGGCTCGCGGTGCACGGAGGGTGCCGGCGGAGAGCGGCAGGCCGAGCCCAGCACAGCCCAGCCCAGCCGAGCCGAGCCGGGGAAAGCTGGATGGCGGTCGGCGATGCGGTGCCTCGCTCTTCTCGGCCTCGTCGCCTGGGGCCTGGGGAGTTGGGCCGGGCCCAGCGGAGGAGCGTCCCCTCCGCCCTGCCCGGCCTCCTGCAGCTGCGACGGCGACCGCGGCGTGGACTGTTCCGGGCGGGGGCTGGCTGCCGTGCCCCCGGGACTCAGCGCCTTCACGCACGCCCTGTAAGTCGGGGCGGGGGCCGGGGCGGGCAGGTAACCGCGGTGGGGCCGGGTGCTTCGTGCCCCTTTTGATTTAAGAACGTTTCCCCCTTTCCGCCCTCCCTTCCCCGGTCGTGTAGTTATTTGTTGTGGTTGCTGCTGCCGGCTGTGAGGCGGCCGCCCCGGGGCCGGCACATCGCGTCCCGCCGGGCCGCACGCGGGGCCCGCGCCGCCGGGGCAGGTGAGCGCGCGGGGGCCTGAGGCCGCACCTGGGCCCGGGCGGAAGGATCGCTCCGAACCCCTCCAGGCAGCGGGCTGGGAGAGTGTAAAGGCCCGGGGGAGCAGCTCCGCCCCTGTGGCAGCGAGAAGGGAGATGCCGGTGAGGTTTGGGGGAGTCGGGCTCAGTCCTGGTGCCGTTCTGAGGCGGGGGGGCTGGGGGGAACCGCCGGCCGCACGTGTGTGTGCCTCTACGCGATGTGTTCGCGCTGAAGTGCCTTTCTCTTCAGTTTCCCACAGCAGCCAGTTCCTAGGCTAGCCCATCTTCCCCCAAAAGCCCAGGCGGTTTCAGTCCTCAGCATGCACAAATCCAGTGAAGTAAGGATGCCTTCACCAGCACAGGATCTCTTAGTGCAATAGACTGTGCAACAGAACCTTGGGGAAAAAAAAACAGCATAAATAAGCCTTGGGAGCTTTGTCGAGTTTTGCTTATGGATGGAGAAAAATACAGACTGTTAAAATGTTTTGTCCAGTATCCTATAATGACATTTTTAAAGCAGACACAAACTGGTGGATCTCGCGTTGAGTTTTGGGAACTTTTAATAATAAAACTTTAATTGAGGAGTGAACAGTCTGTTATGTAGAGACATGACCGAGGAGGGATTTGCAGCTTTCAATATGGTAGTTTTGCTAATCCACAAACCTGTTAAAGTTTCACAATAAAACCTGTCAGTCTTGTCCCACTTCTCAGCAAAGATTTCACAGGCTGGAGTGAGGTCTTGTATGGGCCAGTGGTCAGGTCTGGTATTACTAAAGCTTCACTGCGTTTACAACATCTAACACAGAGCGCGCTACGGCGAATGACGGCGTGTGGATTCAGACCGGTCTTGAACTGCTGCGTTGTCAAAATGTAGTGGCGGTGTATGCTGTCGAAAATGTCACTTCTTTTCCTCCTTTTTGTTTGTCTGCACTTAATATGCAAAGGGAGTCTGATTCCTAGTTACTGCAGGTTTTGCTTACTGAGCAGGTTCCCAATTTCTTCTACCTATTTGTATTGGTTTTTTTCCCCTCTCAATTGTTCAGACAGTGGAAGAAGATTAATGAGCCTTTTGCTTGTGTAATACTTCATGAATGGCAAAAGTTACGGGTATTGGTTGTTACCTGTGCTTAAATGCTTTCTTCCGTTTTGTGCTGTGTGGTGGTAGGGGGAGCTGACTTTGTGGTGGTTTTTCTGTGTCAGGAGCAGTGTTTTGTCAGTGTTTGACGTAGGGAGGCAGGAGCTGCTGTCCTGAAGCTTTTGGACTCACTGGTGAACGGTCTCCTCTTTCTTCTACGGATAACCCAGGGAAGTTGCCCAACTTCGTGAAGTAGTTGAAACCTCATTTAAGCACAAGGTTTTATGGCTGCTGTGTTGTCTGTCTGTCTGTCTTATAAAATGGGCTTGGTACATCTCTGTGTGTCTGCAACATGGCATTCATTGTCTAATGGGTACAGGCTGTCACAGCCAACACCCATTAGAGATAAGGTTGCCAAAGAGTTTCAGTTTGTAAGTTCCTCCTCACTGTGCAGGTAAATTTCCAGAAGCCAACTTCAGGCTTAAGGAAAAAGTGAGATAAGACCTGCATGCGCTTGAGCGTGTTTTGGGATGGGTTTGTGTCACTGTTTGTTTCTGCTTGAGTCGAAAGAATGTAAAACTTTTTAGCTCCTTTTTTTTAGCTCTTTCTGTGGCAGTGAAGGGTGCTCCTGGTCCCCATTTGTGGCTAATTCCTGTTTCCTTATTTACAGAAGGGAAAAAAAATGGGTGACTTCTTGGCACTTTTGTGCTTGGATAGTCTGTTGTAGCGAAGCTACTGGAAACTTAGGGTGTATAGAAAATGGTTTTGTAGGCAACAGAAAACTCATTTCTAACCTGCCTGGTCTGGGCAATGTATGGTTTTGCCAGAGAAGCTGAGTTGGCTTGCGGGGAGAGGGAAAAAAAAATCACACTCGCTAACTTATATGTTTGTGTCATGGCAAAGTGTTTTAGCCATGAAGAGAAGAAAGCTTTTCTGTGCTTCGTGTCAGGCAGCATAACCATGCCAGGAAACCTCCTCAGCGTCGCTACAGGTCTTTTTTCTATTATAGCCATGAGAGCAGAGAGTCTGTAGTGAAGAGATGGTATCAAAGCAGAGTCCTGCCTTTGCAGAGAGAGAGCAACTGAAGAGAAGGTTGCTCACAATTCACCCAAGTGTACAGTGAATGAGTTTCAAAGAAGTGGAGAACCATGCAGAGGGGTGGGTATTTTAATTTTTCCTACTTCTGTGTTCCTACTTTCTTAATTTCTTTGCAATAATTTGACATAACTTCCAAGGTGTATTTTTAAAATACTAGTGTCATGTTTCTTGGGCTGTCATGAACGGTCAGGCAGTGATTCTCTAGAGCCTCGAAAGCATATCCTTTCAGGTTCCTCTTATCTTTTCTTACTTCTCTTTCTTCAGCTCTTGACTCATCCACTGCTCATTCCTTGCTTACTGTGGTGATTAAAAAAAGATCCTCCAAACACAGCAGATTTTTTGAGGGGAGCATGCATTGAATTGATGATGCTCCTTGGCCTCTATACCTGGCTCAATGCATTGTAACCGCGATGCTGAGCTACTGGGGGTGGGAAGAACTAGGGTCGTAGCAGGAGGGTACAAGGAGACCCCAAGTACACTGGGGTCATGTGAGGGTGGTTGCATCAGACTAAGCAGCTGGGTAAGATGAAGGATCTGCTCATTACTTTTGAGTCATTGGTGCGCTTTGAGAGATGGAATTTGAATCAAATCATCCCAGTGAAGAGAGATTGGAGGAGATGTACAAATGCTGGGGAAAGAGAGAGGTGGCAGCACTAGATCCAAGACACTAGTTGGGGCTAGTGGGATCCAGTGAGGGGCTGGAGGGGAGAGGCTGGAATGCATGGGAATGAACATAGGAGGACATGACCAGGGATAATGACTTGATACTTTTACTGTAGGCGGCCATTTGTTCTGTATAATTTAGGTAGGTGTTTATGTAACTCTTAATTACCAGCTGCCTGTTTTTCTGTTTATGAAGGTTGTGATTTTGCTTTGTTGCAAAGTAACTGTCATCTAGCAAGTTGAGATGCCTGTACAAGAATATGAAAGTGTTGTTTGTTTGGGATTTTTGATCAATGTACAATGCTTCTAATCTTTGCTATGATATTTCACATGCCACGTGCTAGAAAACGTTCATGTTAGTGAAAGAAAGTTATGGTAAGGCATATTTGTATGTGTGTTTCTCATGAGTGTCAATTTGAGAACTCAAATTCCATTTGGAGTGTTTAATACTTGTGTGAGCCTTGTGCAGGAGGCAAAAAGTGAGTAATTCTAGACTGTGACTTTGGAGTGTGGACCTCACTGCTTTAGGGGCTTTCTTGACTACCAGGAAGAACGTAGTCCCTTTTCAGTGCCTGATAGGCACTTCAGATATGACCAACAGTACAGATAATTTTCATTCTACCGCTTGTTTCATGTATTTTCAGGGAATGGCAGGGTCCTTTGCTGTCATTTTACTTTCTCTAAGTTTTGAAAGGAGGGCTTGCAAGCCCCATCTACTCTAGAGGATAGACCTTCAGGGTGAAATGGTCATCTTGGACTTCTGGTTTTAACTTAATGCTGGATTTTTTTCCCCGCGTCGTGCACTAGCTTTATATAATCAAGATGCTATGGTTGAGAAGGATCCTTTCTTATACTTGTTTTATATCATAGGTTGCTTCAGCAGTTTCAGACAGTTGATTACCTTCTTTTCAGTATGCAGCCTGTCTGGAAGTACCTCCGGGTCTCATATTTGAATTTTGAGTTAGATGTCCTGCTCTCTTTATATATAAAATGGCAAAACGGTGTGATTCTGTTTGGACTCAGCAGAGCTTGAACATTGTTGTGTGTTTTCATCTAGATGTTATTTTTTGTAGAATTGTTGGTGAAATGCCTTAGGTGGATGTGAGATGTTTCCTCCCAATAAGTCCAGTAGGAACACGTGGACATTTAGCATCTTGCTATGGTCAGATAAGCACAGTAAGGACCTTGCTGAGGTTTTGTGAGTGCTGTCTGGCAGAGTTATTATGGTGAAAAGTGAAGATGTCCAGACATGACCTTGAGTCTGGAAAATGTAGCATAATTGCAGTCCTCCTGAGATAGAAAAGCCTTATCTAATTAGAGGTTTGAAGGTTTTACAGTTATACTGTTTCGTTTTTCACTTGCCTATGCCACATGCTCGTGCTGTGGCGGCAAGTAGTAAAAGGCCCATTTTGTCCTTTTAAAAGCATACTTGGAAAGAGTCATTTTAATATGAATATTCCTGTTAGTCAGCAGAAATGCTGTTACATTTGTACAGGCCTGTGAAATCCCACGGGCAGGACTGGGACTTGAGTTTGCTGCTGCAGCATCCAGCGCCTGGCTGCTGGACCACAGCCCAGTGGCTCCAGTGACAGTCTCTTTACAGCAGATTTCACCCAAGGGTTGGAGTCTTGATGATTCATTTTAAACTAGCTGATTTGTCTGTTGATCTTGTAAAAACAGTATTCCCTCTTACGTGTAGTGCACAGGAAAGTGAAGTTGTTTCAAAGTTTGTTAAATATTTTTTAGCCTTTTCATGTTCTGTGTTGGCAGCAAATTTGGTGTTTTCCTCTTTTCCTTTTATTCCTCCCCCTCAAAAACCCCAGTGCCCTGCCTAGCACGTAATCTGTCAGGTATTTGGTATTTATTTTGTACGTTGAGCTCATTTGCATCAGCAATATGTCATTTCTTGTTTGATGCTTACTGCCAGAGGCTTGTAAGTGTGACTTTGGGGAATAAATACTAAGGTAAGTCCACAGCATGGAAAAAAGTTGGACTTTACTCTAAGCAAGTTTATGCTAGTAAATAATTACCTCTTCAGTTCTTGAGAGGAGTTTACTAGTAACTCTCTGCTTGAGATGGAAAATATGGAAGCTGTAATATAAGGACTGAAAAACAAAACAAAACCCAAAGAAACCTCCTCCGCAGGGATCTTTATTTGTTTTGTATTCTACATCTAAGCCAGCAATTTTTGCAGAACACAAGCTCTTATTTACCCAGAGAAAATTACTGGCCTAGATTTCAGAAGAGCTGAGCACCCATATCTCATTTTAGAGAGCACAGGAGCTGTGGGGCTCTGGGAGCATCTCTGAACGTCAGAGACCTTCCTCTCCTTTCCCTCTTCTTGGCCACCCTTGCACTTTTCCTAAAAGCTTCTTTCTGAAGATGGCTCTCTTGGGAACGGGTGAGAGCTAATGCTGTGTTTGTGTTCTGAACGATCTGCCAGCAACTCAGGTTTGCCTGCCTGTTGTTTTGCAAACAAGCAAGGGAGTGAAAGGGATGGGGCTGGTTAGCTTGAGCATGGCCACATGGGACTTCATGGCCAGCAGTTATTCTATTAAGGGATGAATGTGTTTCAGGCAGCAGCTCTGTGCTGCCAAGTTGCGGTTTTGGGGTTCTTTAGGGAAGAAACAGAAAGTCAAAAATAGCTTGAGGAAGAATTGGAGAGATCTGTATGATCCCAGAAATAGGAGACAATGGTGGGAGAGGGTGCAGAAGAGAAGCAGCTGCCCCTATCTGAAGAAACCTGCAAATTGAGGCAACAGAGATTTAAATGTTATGAGACTTTTTCTAACAGAGGTGTCAACAGCATTTAACGGGTTAGAAGTCCCTGGCCACCCTCCCCACCTGGTAGGCTCTCCGTTTGCTGCAGCACTGACCTAGGATTTTGCTACAGAGAAATACTCTTCCATAGGCTTTTGTACCAGCCTTTCAGGTACTGCTGCAATTTCCTGATAAGATGTTCTCAAAGTTTGATGTGAAAAGAGATTTCTGGTCACGTAAAGTTGGTTCTTAATGCTCGCCCACTGCCAGCTTGCCCTGCACAACCCTTTTGGGAATGTGGAGGTAGCTGTTGATGTTTCCTTTGCTGATGATGGGCAGCTGTTTCGGTTGATGCAGAATTGCACGCAGCAATGGGTGTCACAGCAGCTCAAACAGAGGAGGAGAGGACTTGGCATTGCTACATAAATACCATCCTCACTATAAACATGTTTGAAAACCTTTGTTTCAGAATGAGGGCCAGCTTTATTCAATTTTGTGCCCTAAATAGAGCTGGTGTGTCCAAATGGGAAACATCTAGCATTAGAGGTATGGGTGCCTGGAAAGTGTAATTAAATCATGCAGAAATGGCATGTGATCTACCTGACAAAGCAGTTGACCTTTTTGCCTGAGTTGCTGCAGCTGTCAGTGAGTTTCACTGAACTTGCAAGTTTCCAATATTTTCAAATTGTATGTCACTTATATTGTAAAATACATTTTATTTTACTGTTGAATGATTTAATTGTTACAGGATTGTGATAAGGTCAGAACTTTCTGCTTCCTAGAAACATATGACTGTTGCTGAAAGATTAGGGGAAATCTGTATTTCAGCATCACCCTGAATTTAAAAGCACATTCTGCATACAGCCGATTGACTGATATTATTAATTATACATATCTTTTCCAAAACAACAGAGAGGACTCAAAAGGAACAGTTTAAAGGAGGTGTCTGAAAACTAGTTTGGAATTTGCATATATAATAGCAAGTTGATGGCATTATACATAATGTCAATATGAGAAAGTGGTTTTTAAAAAAATACAGATAGCTATTTTTGAACAAGTGACACCAGTATATATTCCATGGTGGACTGGAGTCCGCTATCTCTGAGGGATATGTTTATTTTTGGGAAGTACGAATATCACTTCATGAATTTTTGCCAGCTTCATTTTCCTGGCTTATGTTTTCTATTTGCTGTTTATACTTATAAGAAAGTTATAGGGAAGTTGTGTATTTCTTAGGTGGCCTGTTTCAGTGGTACAGTGTGTTCTGGAGTTAGTAAAACTTTGTTGGCTAAGCTTTGGATATATATTTTTTTTAAGTCTATTAAAAAGCATATTATGCAATATATCTTGTTTCATTTGATGTCTTCTCAAAAGAAGACTGGTCTTCAAAGCGTGGCAGAAATAAAAATGAATTCTTTAGGCCTCCTTTGCAAGCTTTTTGTGCTTCTATTTGATGAGTACAATTTGGTAAGGAAACCTGTAAAGTATGAGCATGTAGAAGGGAAGAGCAATACATTTTTCACTATTGAAAAAAGTTTCCCTTCTTTCTCAGGTGATGGCAGTTATAAATGGAGCCAGATGTTTGTTGCTATAACATGAGAGAACTAAAACATGTAAGATCTGTTTCTGAAATGTGGTGCTCCATGTGTATCCGTGTTGGGATTTTTTTTGTTGTTGATGTCATTCAAATCTAATATGTAATTTAAAATCTTGTTTTATAACTTTGTTACCTGTAGGTAATTCAGACAGTGGTTGGTGGTTTTTGACAACTCGAAGTAGAGTCCAAAGTCAGGTTGAAGTTGCTGAGAGCACTCTGAGAAGTCAGGCCCTCAGAGTGGAAACAGCTGTCTTCTCAGCTCTCAGTTGAGCATTTTCTTATTAAAAAAATAAGATTTCCTTGTTGTTTTTTTTAAGTAGTGTACCTTCTCCCAACCAACCCCAGAGGAATGCTAGGTCTTGCAGAGGCTTTTTTCACCCTAATTTTTTTTCAGCAAATGTATTTAGACTTTTAAATGGTACACAATTAGCAATGAATCATAAATGGATGTGCAATTTCAGAGGTATGCAGGGGAGGCCTAAACCTGTTTAATTTAGTTTAATAATGCTGCAAATGCAGTTGTGTATTTTATAACCTTGTCCTGTAAAGATATGTTTTTGTTTGGGAGGTTTCCCATTACCTTCTTGACATCTGCACGGTTGCAGATGAATAGCCTGACCCAGTGCCCCAGCGGGGTGAGCGGCGTGGCTGTGCTTTCAATAGGCATGTCGCTGACAAAGGAAACATATGGAATATTTCATTCCTGTCTTTGAAAGTAGTGTACAGGGCTGTAAGGGCAGAGGGCTTCATGGTAGGTGGGTAAGCCAGCCACAAGGTTTGCTGGGAGTCCTGAAAATGCTCTTGCCGAAGGCATGCTTTGTGTGGCACTGTGTTTTGCTGCGGGTTAAGAGCTCCAGATGCAGAGCAAAGCCATTTTGGCATCACAGTATTAATCATGGGACCGTGCAGCAGAGTTCTTTGTGATTGTGTTTCTAAGCAGTGTTTTTACTCAACCATTTGGGCACTGTGGTGGTTGGTGCATGGTGTTCAGTTAGGTGCAGAAGATGGGAGGGCAAATGTGAGGCTCCCACTTGAACACGTGTTGGAGTCTCTTCCCTCTATTCTCTCTTCCCCTTTCAGAGCACAAAATGAGACCACTGTTACTGTCATCCAAACAGGACACCGCAGTATGTCTTTTTTTCCTGCACTTGGGGCCTTGATGTTGTAGCAAGAAAGCAGGGAATGGTTTGCTCTTCTCGCAGCATCACTTTGGAAGAGAAGATGGTGTGAGTCAGGAGAGGACAGTTGGGGAAACTTGCTGCTCCATGTGTGTTAAAAGAACTTCGTGATGTCTAGCTTGACTCCTTTCTTTGTAACTAAAACTTCATGTGAGGGATGTCTTGGCTGTCATTTTAGAAATTCTGTTTCGTGTGTTTCTAAAAATAACTCTTACTGCATAAGCTTCCATGCTGTTTTTCTAAATGCTGGTGTAGAACTGTAGTTAATGTGGTTGGTTCATCTTGAAGAGTGAAGGGACTCCGAAACCTGTGGCTTTGGCGTGCAGGTCTCCCTCTTTGGGGCAGACTGCCTTTCTGTGTGAAAACCTGCCTGGTGTCCTTTACTTGGCAGAGCTCATGGATCTGGCCTTCACTCAGTTCTTTCATATAGAAGCTGTGAAGGAGCCATCTTCTTTTTCAGGTTCTGTGATGTAAAGCCCCAGAAATGAATTGAGTTTTTAACTAGCGGAAAGCTTGCCCAGACTGGGAAATGTGCTTGTAGCTCTCTCAGTTCCCTGAGCTGCTCCTGCAAATTAGGAGCCCTTGAACCTACGGCAGGGCGCCTTATGCTCTTCGGAAGATGGACACATTTAGGCCTAGACTTAGAGGTTATTGAAGTCACCACCATCAGCAATCTGCAAACTCCTTGTTCATCTCTTTTTAGTTGAAGCTTTGCTCAAGTGGCTGCCCTCTGCTGTGCTTCCTCTGGGTGTTTCTTTGGGATCTTGGTGTGGTACTCATGGAATCAGAAGGGGAAAGCTGAGCCTAGAGAGAAAAAGATAGGATTCTATGCCAGGGGCCCTACTCTGCAAATTCAGTTCCTGGTGATCTAGATCTAGACAGGCTTCTGCTTTTTGGTGCTTTTCTATTGCTGTTGGTTTTAACACTTGGATTTAAAAAAAAAAGCTAAACAACCAAACCTGAAAAAAACTTGTATGTGCTAATATTGACCAAACTGTTAATATTTTACAGAAGTAGTGTGAGTTTTGCTAGGTGTAGAAAATCCATGCTCGAAGGGCAAATCTGCTGTCTCTGTGCTAAGTGTTTAGTGGAGGCATTACATCTCTTTAATACCCATGTCAATTAAGCATTTATTTAGAATTGACTTGCTGGACATCTTGTTATAAAAAATTTCAGCTAGTTTGTGTTTACATGTTGTTTTGCTTTAACTTGCTTCCTGCAAAGACAGGTCTGTAGTTTTCGGACCAAAAATACACAGTATCTGGATATTCAGGAATTTTAAGCAAGATTTTTATCTGTTTTGAGGATAATAAATGGCAGTTATTTATTGCTTCAGAGCAGAAACCTTTGCAGATGTACAGCAAGGCTAGTTTTTCCTCTTGAAAAAAAGAAATAATCATTTTCAACACTCCTAAATAATTGTGCTGTTGTTTCAACAATATCAGAAATCCTGCTTAATACTAGGACTGCTTGTAATGTCATTGTCTCTTCACTCACATAAGAATTTTTTTTTGCCCAAATAACTAACTATGTTGATGGGAGAAATTCTGTAACACACACACACACCAGATTAATGTATATTTCCAAATACTTTGTGTATTTATTTCAGCAAATATATTTCCCATTTCCCTCAGGCAAAGTGTATTACCTGGTCTCAGTTGATTCAGTGCCATCAGGGGGATTGGATTAGATGATCTCTAAAGGTCCCTTCCAACCCCTATGATTCTATGGTCAGGAATAGAGGGTAGTGAAATAATGGCATAAAGGTAAAATATTCCTTCTTAATACCATTATTTAGTGAATTTGGCTCAGCGAATTTGATGTTGAGTCTGATGTATTTGACTAGAAAAGGGTCAGCTTGGATACTGTAGGCCATTTTGCCATGCAAATCGCTCTGCCCACCAGTTTTTCCTTTGGCATCTTCAATGCGAATAGACAGCTGTTTCATCCATCCTGTGAGTGCCTGGCAGGAGACGTGGCTCAAGGTTTTCTCCTCACTCACAGTTTGTGTGAAACCACCAAGGCCCTTTGGACTTTTCTGTATGAGACATTTGGAAGGGCTGGGGGAGCTTTGTACAGTTTGATCCTTAACTGCTTTTTTTTCTTAATGTTTGTACTAGACTGATGTGTTCTTTTTTTTCCCTATAAAAGCTTTGTTAGCATAATAAATATAATAGAAACAAATGATTCAAGCCGTGGGTGTAATGTACAATCAGTCACCAAGGTGAGAAACTTTGCCATAACATGGTAATATTGAATCTTCCTTTGTGAACTTCAGTTGTGCCAGCAGAAAATACATAGCTGTTAATGTCCCACAGGAGGGAGGGGTAGTGTTTAATTAATGTGCTTTGTTTCCTGGTGACTCTGAGATGAGTACTGGACCACTTGGGACTTTGACATCATGCCTTCACTGACCAACCAGCTGCTTGGTCAGAATATACATACTGCTGTAGATTCCCTTCTGGTTTTGGGCTGTTGTGTAGTCTACCATGCAATCTGGCAAAAACTTGTTTATGTCTCTGTTTTGCTGTGTGTGATAAAACCATGTTACGCTCACTGGAGTCCCTCCATTTGTTGAGAGTACAGAGGGACTTTGGTCTTTGCTAGAATTTTGCAGTAGTTGATATTGGTCATGGCAAAACTAGATAGAGACACCTGTGTGGAGCTGAACCTGTTGAATGGCTAAACAAGCAATATGTACTATTCTAAACTTCAGCTGGCTTTTTAATATAAGAGTTTGTGCCATTTTTCATGTCCTGATTGTGTATTGCCCCATTGAGGACTGAGAGGATCACTTGAGGGTTTAACCCTGTTCCAGAGTACTTCTCTTCAACAGGCACTAGTTGAATATCAGTTTCACTGATAGCTCCCGTGCAACCTGTCCCTGTTGGTTTTTCACATTTTAGAAGTACTGGAGGAACTGAAGATTCTACATGGTGTTTATGATCATAGAATCATAGAATGGTAGTACATTTTAAAGAAAAACACATTGCTTTCAAAATATGACATATGAATGTAGTAGTGCCTTCAGTCACTCGTCCCTTGTGCTGAGTTTTAATTGTTGTTGCTCTTGACCCTGCTGTGTCAAATGAACAAGTGCCTTCTGATTTTTAAGAGAGCAGTTGAATCACACTGTAAATTAATGGTGAAAATGCAGAGATATTTTTACATATGACCATTTCCAGTATTAAAAAAGTCCTTTGCATCTCTGATTTAAAGAAAGCAAGCCCACTGAGTAGTAACACTCTGCTTCTGGACTTGTACCCTGCCTGGATGTTTGCATTCTGTGCAAGCCTTATGTTTGATAGCGGTGAAGTTCCCTGTCCAGTCACTGTTCTGTTTAGCTCTGTTGTACATCGATGGAAATCTGGTGGTACATAGAGATACCCAGCTTTGAAGGTTAATCCAAGGGCTTTGCTGAAAGGGTTAAGAGAAGTTAAAAAGTTGTGCAGTCCGGTAAAGGAGGCAGAAGGAGTCTTGCAGAACAGTGCTTGCAAATGTTTCTTTTGAGGCCCATAGCAGATCTCTTAACAATAAATAACTGCAAAATTGTTGGGAAAGCCTTGAAGTCTGTCTGTTACACGTTTGGCATTTCTCTTTTTGGCGCTCAAACACACAAGTGTAATCTTAAATGGGATTGCTTCTTAACCTGTCGTTATGAAGCAGTCTCTCTTTGGTTTAGATCTCCCTCAAGTGCATAGGATGATAGAAATATGAAGCATTGACCCTTGCTTCCTTTATATTTTAAAAGCAATTAGCACATAGTCTAATTTCAGTTTGCAGAGAATATGTGGGAATCATCTGAGAAGATTCAGCCAATATCAGCCAAGAGTGTGTGTGATTTAAAACCACAAACAACCCCTGTACTGTTGCCATCTTGACAGCAGCAACAGTGCATTGCTGATGTCTTAGGCTCTATTCCCAATATATGCAACTCGAGAGGAGGAGATTCTGTTACAGGTTTTATTCACCAGCTTTTCAGGGTTGGTTGTGCAAATGACTTTCATTAAGTTTCACACAATAGCCCAAGGCTTTTGAGGAAAGACTAGGCTGGAAACTCATCACACCTATTCCCATATGTTGTATTCATTTAGACAAGGCAGCTTCCAGAACACCATGGTGGTCAAGGCACAAGGGGCATCTTAAAGATTAAAAATCTTGGTGATATTTTAAGCATTTTTAACTGTTAGAAAGATATTATCTGAAGAGAGATTAATGAGCAATAAGTAAACTATGTTGGATCCAGGCTTGCAGAATGCAGTTTAACTGCTTTAGGTTTCAGCACACTCATTTAATTACTGAGCTACCAAAGGTTTTCTCTGCTTTGGGGGGGTGGGGGTGTATGTGTGTGTTTCTAGGGAAACATTTATACAGAGAACCATGAATGAAGTTTAGGGATATTGCCTTGGTGTTGCCTAATCAATCCAGCTTTAGATTACCTTCTGCCTTAATTTTTTTCCAAGAAGACTGTGGATAGGTCTTGCTGTCACTTAACACTCGTTTACTTCAGTGTTCATTTCCCCTATGTGATTTAACATGTACAAACTTAATTATTCTTTTCTGGCCTAGGGAGAGATTTCCTTCCAATAATTACCTTCACTGCCCTTTACCCTTCTGCACATTAGTTTGTTTGGAGAAATGTACTTGCTCAGTAAGCAACTCCAAACAAGGCAGTGCCTGGAGCTGTCTCGGAAACATAATTTATACCTTTTACATAGCATGTTAAGCTTCAGTTTGCTGAAACTCGATTACTAGATGTACTCAATTAGCAAGCTCTAAACATTTCTCTAACTAAGGGGGTTGGGAGTTCAGCACAAAAGCACCAGTTTACACTGCACTTTGGTGCTGTAGTGGAGTGATCCAGGTAAAAAGAAAAAATACATTTAATTTAGCAAGTAACATCCATTAATTCAACTGTTTCTTTCTACTGGCAGCTGTTGTTTAGTCATACACCATTTAAATGTCAAAAGAGAATGACTCCTTATGAGATCAATGTGATGCAATACTGGCAGACTGATTGCTCCTGTGATAGCAAAGAAGTGCATATTTAATCTTGTGGAAATTTCTCAGGATTATGTCCCTCTGATTGCTCCTCTTGCTGTCCTTCCTAATACTTAGTCTGGAGGAAAGAAAAGATGAACAGTAAAGACCAACAAGAGTAAAGTGCATAAATTACATGTTAGATTGTTTTGGGGTTTTTCTTCAGTCCATGGCAGTTACAAAAGACATGACTGTTCACTTCTTGGAATGGGTGGTACGGAATTAGTTTTAAAAGCTTTGTCTTCTACTACTGTTGTTAATCTGTATGCTATACAAAATACAATCCAATATGTCAAAGGGATGGGGATGCTTCCTTCTCTACTGTTTACTGTAAATAGTCCTTACATTATTATAACTATTTTGTGGTAAATATAATGAAAAGCAGCAAAAGATTACGTTTGTCTTGGACCTCTGGATATTTAGTGCTCTTATTAAGAAGGGATAATTATTTAACACTACTATTAATTACATAGTAAAAATATTTGTAAAATGGACTGGTTTCATGTATGTGGAATAAAAAAGCCTGTTTTGAACATGACAAAGCTATGCATGTTTTTAAATTACACTGCTTTCTTCATTATATCCTAAGGTTTGTTTAGACACAGACATAGAAAAGGGATCATATGTTGAATGTTTGCTCACCTTTTCTATTAAGGTAATCTCTTGAAGCTCTAATCTCCTCAACTTAATGTTAAAATAAATTACTACGTCTACTTTATACTTCTCAGATTTGATAAAGTGGAAGATACGTTGGCGTTTATTGTGGGATCTAAGTGCATAACTGTATAGCACTGCTTCATTTTTGATAGTTTGAATATTGATGTTAATAGGTGTATTGTTATTAAAAATGAACAGAAGAAGGATATGGTTGGCAGTTTCAGTAAAAACCTTTTCACCCTCTCAACTTTCAGAGGATTCTTTTTTTATTAGTATCTTCACTGTTTTGCTGGTGATAGGTTGGAAAAATGCATTGATGGTAGTACAGTGATGAAATTGGTGATGGGAAGAACAGGGTGTCAGTAGCAGTAAAGTGCCCACATTAGGGGCAGGTTTTGAGCTGCATGGCAAGTTTTACTGGCCCCAGTTTACTGATTCAGTAAAACCCATAGTCTTTCAAGGCAGAAGAAACCGGACTTCTTTGAAACAAGCAAGAACAAGAAAAACCAGATCTTTTTATTAATGGAGCTTGGGAGGGGTATTATTTGTCCATCTTGCATCCAGTGTATTTTTCTTCACCTCAACATAGGTTTATACACGGAAAAGGATTTTACATTGATTAGTGGTGGCCTTTAAGAGCTAGAGTGTACTTCCTTGTCTGTAGATAGCTATGATGAAGTAAAAATATGCCCATGTTTGTTGTGTTGAGATAGCCAAGAAGACAAGGGTTCTCAAGCTCAGTTTTCTTCTTAGAATTCATCTGTAAAATGTGCATTGCAAGAAAAATATGCTGTTTCTATCTGCATGCAGGCTAGAAATACAGGCAGATTACTTGATTACCTTATGTAGGTTGCTTGCTTTTCCATCACACATGCTTTAGATGTGTTTATATAAAAAAATCGATCCTGTGTACATGATTAAACTTGACAAGCCTTAATCTGTGTTGCTAAGAGTGTGGGCTGGATAAGTAATGTGGTAGGTCTTTGTTTTTCATGTAAATACTTGTAATGTTGTTTGCATTAAGTATGCTGGCTTTTTTCTTGACAGTTTAGTGATTAAAATCTGCTCAGTTTTAAATAGGTGTAGTCATATAAATACTGAGAACTGAGTTAAACTGAAGAGAGAGCTTAACCTTTTCAATAAAACTACTGGTAATAAGTGCTTCTCTGACCTCTTATTTATTATGGCAAGCAATTGCTATTAGGTTTTTTTGGCTGAGGGTTTCTGTGAAACGAGCATGGGAGGGGCTGAGCTTTGTTTTGCTTTTTTGCATTATATTGCATTGGTTTTTTTTCACGTTATTTTGCAATTTCATCAGATACTTTTGTGAGACTGTTAAAAACGCAATATGAATGTGGATTGTAGCTGATGCATTGGATGCACTTAAGATGACAGTTCATGCCCTTTCTCAGCATTTAAATTACTTTTTTTGCTCTCTGCTGTTGAATTGCAGTGGTAAATAATCACAGAAATTGTCAATAATATAACAGAACTTGAGCAAATTCCTGCTTGATCGATGTTGAAGCTCTATCAAGGTCAGTGGTACAACAATGTTCTGATAAAGGCTTGTGAACAGACTTTCCAAAAATGTGTGCTTGGAGTTAGGCCTTTAAAACCAAGTCATGCAGATGTTGTCTTTTTTCTTATTATTATCTCTTAGTACAGTTACATTTGATTTTTTCTTGTAGAACAAGGAAACAGGAACCCCATGTAGGACAGCTGTTTATTGTATATACTATTTGTTAGGGCTTTAATTCAGTGATTTAAGGTGGGACTAGATAGGATTTTGGTGTGTAGTGCCTAAATATGCAGTCTGATTGTTTTTTTTTTTACAGCAGAATCACTGAGCTCTGCTGCTGCATTATCATTCCCCAAAGGCAAGTTTACCTACGTGAATACAGATACAAGCAGCCAAGTCTTGAGGTATATTTAATAAAAAACTAATAAGCTGTTTTATACCCAGTTGCACTTGGCCTAGATGTATGCAGTCTTTATACAAGTGGTGCTTGTTAAAGAATGCCTGATGGATATGTAGGTAGTGTAGAGCCGAGGAATTTAAACCACTGCTTTTTCTGTTAGCTCAGATTGGTGTTAGTAATAAAAACGTCTTTGTTCTATTCTCTCTTGGTGTTGTGTGGGGTTTCTGTCAGTCATAAAAAGGCTATTCCCATTTTCTTGCAGGGGAGAGCTTTTTTGGGATTACCAGAGCCTCAGCCTGTGGTTCTTTGACGTGACAAATACCCTTTGCTAATGATTTTGGTAGTTTTTGGCCGCACCCTCTATTGCTGGGCCGGTCTCCTGCGAGGAAGCTGCCCATGTGCCGGCTTTCACTGGGTAAGAGCATTTACAAGACAATGGAGAGAAAGGCAGCACGGTGGAGGGGCGGGACTATCGCTGCCTGGGTGATGGCTTTGTTAGATGGTGGTTGTACCTGATGCTCCCCACCTGCCCCTACACCCTTCAAGAATAAAAACAAGTCCTTCAAGGAAAGAGACTCTGTTTTACTCAAATATTCCAAGTTTCTACAGCATTTCTGTTGGGCAGAGAGTGCCTATGCTGCTGAAAGTTAGAGGTGTAGTCCTCAAATGTCCTGCTTAATATACAGACATTGATATTGCATCAGTTCGGTCGTAAATAATGGAGCAGAGATTACCTTCACGTATTTTAAATGCAAGTAGATACTTAATTGTGCGTGAGGCCACTAAACCCAGCAGGGGGTATATACCTTAGCCTTCATGAGCTCTGATTTTCAGACAATGCCACTATGTCATGTGCAGTCTCAACAAATTAGTTCCCTGCATTATGCGATCCTTTCTCGGCTGTCTGCTTCAGGATGCCCAGGGATGTGTCATCAACATGCGTTGTTCCACTTGCCCATGGTGTTTGGAGCTGCTGCCTTGCAATGGGTTTGAGTGAGCTGTTGCAGTTCCACTAGATTTACGACCTCTTGTATTTATGGTTTTCTTTTTTTCTTGACACAGAAGAGAATGTACAGCAAAGAGTGGGCCGAGTAAATGTGAACTTCTTTTTATGGACAATAATATTTAAAAGCTAAAATGTAACAGTATTTCAGTTGTGAATACATGGAAATTGTGTGTACTGCTTAATGTGTTTCAGAAATCGCTGTTACTTTTCTTCCTTAAATACAAGAAAACAGGCGTGTAATGCCTCTTTGAAAGAAGCCTGTAGGGGTGCTTTGTGAGGGTCTTAATTAAGGGCTTTGAAAGACTAAACAAAAGGAAAAAGAAAATGCTACAGGGTTATTGTTATTCCAGCCCATTGGCTCAGCGAGCTGACCATCCATTGGTGCCTTCTGTCCATTTGGGAGCTGAATGACACTTTTGTTCGTGGTTAACAGAGGTGAAAGAAGCCAATTATTGGCTGTCTTTTCTACAGGGCAGCTGCAGACGGATTTCACTGCAGGCAAATATGGACTTTTCTGCCACAAGGATGGTTGTGATGACAGTTATTTTTTGTGGAATTGTATGAAAGAAAACAGATTTCCCCCCACCCCCCTCCTCCAGTGACTTGTGTAGATGTTTATTGAAAACTACTGTGAATATGCTGGCATGGAATGGGAATGTGTAAAGGGCTGGATTCCCTACGCTAACAGAGTACTTGGCTTTTTCTTTGGGTGTGAGGGTTTTTTTGCGTGTATTTTTCTTCTCATTTTCTTTTTTTTCTTTGTGATTGCAGTTAAAATTAACTATAGGGTTTTTCTAGTTGGTGTGCAGCATGCATTAACCCTCTTATAGCTGCCAGCTCAGGCTGTGCTGACCGCCTTGTGTCTTATAGTGATGGAGGGATGAGTTAATTCCCAATACTCTCATACAAGAAGAGCTAAAATCATTTTCAAATAGTACCCTGACAACTTTTTTTTCAGTCCTGTACTGTGAAAGTTGAAGCTGAACCTGTAGCTCCCCTCTCTGAGTGTCCTGGCAGACATTTTGGGCAGCTTTCATTTCAATTCGTGTCTAAGGTTCATGGGAAGGGTAAGGTGGATGCTCAGCCCATGTATTCATGTCTGTAAGGGACTTGGCCAACCATTGCACGTAAATAAAAAACAGGAATAAAACTGAAACCAGGCTAACTCAGAAGATCAGGCAGCTTGTACAAAGCCAGGGAGGCTGGTTGGATTCTGGTATTTAACTACATGGCTTAGCAGTAGGCAGCAACCCTGGCTTTGCCATCTGTTGAAGCTGCTGTTTCCCAAGTGAAGCACAAGGGTTGTATGTTAGCACCCATGAAATGCTGCCATGCAGGAAACTACAGAAGGCTTCGGACAGACTTGAATCCTTCAAATGTCATTAAGTGGAAATTACTCTTCTATTAAAGTACTGTGCCATCATTGGTGAACAGGAATTTCCAAAACCTAGGTTTTGCAGCTTATCAAAACTTCTTGTGCTTCTCAGCTGCTTTGAGATGCCTTGAAAATTACTATGTAAAAGCATGTTTGGTTCTATAAAGACCATTCCAGGTGCTGCCATGAAATCTATTTTGACACTAGAAAGCTGCACTGTGTGCTTTTAGTTTTCCCACAGCTCATAGATAATTATAGTGCTGTATTGCAGGAAAAGATTTTATTCTTTTCTTTTACCAGGAATAGTTTTTGGTTACATCCAAGTTATATGCAAATGAGAAAAAAAATCTTAAATGCTAAAGCTGTTGAATATAGGTTTGCAGTGAGATGTTTAGATTTTGTCTTCTGGCTTCATTGTATCAGTGACTGCATTCATGTCCCCAATTTTGCTTTGCTTTTTTGCTTTTAGCCTTCTAAAAATGTGGGATTTACCCAGACTTTTGAGACACAGACTGCTTTCTAAACATTGGGTGGGACAGACTAGGAGACCAAAATAAACCAGAAGAAAATGAATAAAATTCAAAATACTTAGAGTTACTAAAGTTAGCATTTTAATTAAATTTGGATTGTAGCTGTTTGTGTTCTCTTTTTTTGCAACAGAGCAAAAACACAGTAAAAATGCAACAAGATGATTTTTGTGACTATGTGTGTATAATGATAGCACTGCTTTTCTATCAGTATAAACAGATTTAAATGCTGGGCTCTGTCTGGACAGCTCAGAAATATCAGTAGCTTTATCCTTCCCTTCCTTACAGAGATGCAGAGGAGATTATTCCCCTTTGAACATGGGGCTTGGGAAGGGGAAGCAGCCTGTCCAAACCCACAAAATGAGTCTCTACTGGGACAAGGAACTGAACCTCAGTTAGTCAGTGTCCAGAGTTGTAACAGGGATCTTTTGGTATGAAACATTTGTTGTAGTAAATACTGTGTTGCTAGGTGGAGAGAGATGTGGTGTCCTTGGAGTCCAAAGGGTGAGCGTGTCTCCCTACGCTGCTCTTGAGGTGGTTCAAGTTTTATGGAATTGCCCTTGAAGCTGTTAAATTGAATGAAATGTGCCTTGTAGGTGTTTGTGGTTATGCAGCAGGGACCTGAGACTAGAGGAGGGGAGGGGGGACCCAGATCTCATAAAACTGGTTAGATTACATAGTTTGGTGATGTTCTTAGCTTTTCAGCAATGGTTGTTCACACAAGTTTTTGATAGGGGAAAAAATGCTTGAGAACTTCCTCAGTAGTAATGAACAAAGCTTTGGCTTGGTCATGCATGAAGTGTCTGTGTCGGTTTTAGCAATATGTGCTTTAAATTAAAACCCAGATATGTGTCTAACCTGGGGCTAACTTAACTCATTAAGAGAAATATCAAAGGTAGAGTAATTAAAAAATGACATAGTTGCCTTGGTGGTTGATGGTTCAATATGACTGCCATGGTAAGGACAATTGTTGCAACAGGCAGTGATGGCCTGTTTTAACTTAGTTGCAAACACAGTGTTAAACTTTATTTACTTTAAACATGACAAATCTTTTACTGTAAAACTCCTTGAGGGTATCTGGTGTTGATTTCAGTGTAGGTTTAGCTACGTGTTACGTTTTCTCTTAGTGCAAAGTTCCCACTGTCTCCTTTGGCATCTTTCGTCTTTCCTATTCCTATAGGAGTCTGCTGTTCAGTAGCTGATACAGCTTTCACTGAGGTCATGCTATATAGAGGACAGCTAATCCCATCTGTTGTTTTTTTTTTTTTAAACCTAGGCCCAAACCCGGAAATGTCTTTGTTTCAATCCAGGTTAGTACAATGATCTGATTGCAGAATGCTGCCCGTAAACAGTTCCATTGTGGAGGTGGCAAGTGATGGGAATATAAGCCAGTTTCCTTCATCAGATAGAAAACACATCATGCAGCTACATCCTGGAGGGTGTAGTATGTTGAAGTCATAAGCACGTAACCTGTTGTTGTGTTCTCCTTTTCCCTTTGTGTGTGGAAACCTATAGATAAAAAAAGAAAAAGGCTCCTCTGCTTACTTTGACAGGACTTTTACAGATAATCTCAGATCTTGTCAGAAACGATGGTTGTGAAAGTTGCACATGTTTTGGGCTAAAGATGATGCCACGTTCAAGTCCCTTACCCAAGAGAGTTGTTATTTCAGCCAGTTCACTGGCACTAGTGTTAAATGAGATGAAGGCATTAAACTATTCCTCATAGTTTCCCATATCTGGAAGACACATCAGTGAAATATAAAAGTATTGCTAATAGGAGGTGAGCACATTGAACTCAAGCACCCAGAGTCTCCACTGCCAGCTTCACAACTTGCCTTCAATTCACATATAGCCTGAGCTGTGCAGGTTGGAGACAAGAGACAAGCTGGATGAAGTGCAGAAGGCATGAAAGAATGACATTGCTTAGATTTGATCCCCTTCAACAACTGCTGTTTTAGTTGCAGGGCATGATCAGTCTGCTTGGCAAAGGTGCTTTGCAGTAGTCCTTTGAAAAATGTCTGGTCTTTCAGATTTCAACTGCTCTGCTGCTCTCCTGAAGTCCCCCTGTGGTGTGTGTTACCCTGAAGTGGCTGTGAATCTGAAGGGGTTATCACCAAATACTTGTAATGACTTTTTCTAACATTTTGACCTGTAGTCACTTTTGGAGTCATATTACTGTTTCTAAACCGTGGTCACAGCTTTCAAGCTAGGGGGTAGCTGTGATATCAGCCAGGAGGTTGGGTGGTAGCAGGACACGTGAAGCTAGTTACAGATCAGACGTGTGGATGACCTGAGTTCCCATTTGGTTTTGTCCATGGATGATTTCATGGTCTTGCACAGGTTGGTACTTAACATTTTGTGATGGATATTCGTAGGTATAGGAGGAATGTCTGGGCAGAGGCTTGACCTCAGGCTGCCTGACTGATGTTCCTGTCACACTCACAGCCTGATTTTTTTTTTTTTTTTAACTCAAATCCATGATGTTACTGTATTCCAGAGTAAATAATTATAAAGCCATGTATAAGGCATACTTTTTGCTCTTCTGTAAACAAACTGAAAGGCATTTCTTTTCCCCTTACAGTTAATGGCAAGCCTTTCCTTTAGCCCATAATCTGCATCAAACATGTGGCTCTTAAAAATTAGCTGAAGAGCATGTTACTTGTGCTATATTCCTCTTCCAGGATACAATCTCTTTCATAATAATGCAGTGGAATTTTTTTTCTGGGTTAATTCCCCACCATGTGTCAACATAGGCCATTAACCGTATGTGTGATTGCTTAATGGCTGGCCTGCAGTGACTCAAATACCAGTTCAAAATAGGTCTTTGCATACAAGTATTGTTCTCTCTACGATCTTGATGATGGCTTGATTGGCACATGAATAGGGTACATTAGAGCTAGTTACTGTGTCTGAAAGAAAGCTAAGACATCACGTTGGAAGGAAAACACCCAACAGGTTGATGTGACATGGGAAGGAGGAGGCAGGAGAAATAATTTACAGATACGGTGGGGGAAAGAGGGGATATTACTGCTCTTGCAGGATCAGACCTGTCTGAAATTTTTCGACCTTTATGTGTCTGTCAGTGAAAATGTTGTAGGTCCCGCTTCAGCAAAATACTAAAAGGTTACCAGAATCGGCAGTTTGTAGGCTTTTCTCATATTTGTACTGAAAAAAAAGACTCGGTGTGCCCCTATTTCCTTAAACCTTCCTAATGTCTCGGTCCCCTTTAACAGCCTGGGTTAATAGCAGGCATAGCTGTTACAGTGTAATTTCTTTCCACTGCTACCAAATGGAATGAACCTATGCATCTAGTAAATGAGAAACTGTCAGAACAGTTTCCTGTCCTATTTTCTTACTAAAACAAAACAACAAAAGTAATTAATTTGTTTTGAAAATGAATGGTGGGTAGTAGCTGGGCACATGAGAGCAACTGTGCAACTGGAAGGGCAGCTCCAGGCTCTGGAGGTGACTTTGGGCAGGTTACTTCACTTTTGTGTCTGTGTTTTCCCTCCCATGGTGTTTGTCTTGTCCGTATAAGCAATAAACCCTTCCAGGTTAGGAGTGTCTCTAACTGTGTGTTTGTACAGCACCAGTCACGTTGACATGTTGAACTGGGGCCCTTAGCTTCTTGTTACAATCCAAACAACAGATGATAAGATGTTGTGCTGAGTAGAGAGATAGCATGGGTACTTATAAAATGGTAAGTGTACTTGCTGAGTGGGAGAGCAACCTATGTCTTATTTATCCAATCACAGCAGATGTTGACTAAGGATTTAAGTATTTGGATATTTCCTCTCTTACAAGAATGTTTCCTAGAAGAAGTGGAAAAGGAAGCATGCTCATAAATGGAAAAAAAAAAAAAAAGGCTTAGCTCATAGACTTTTTAGGACTGCCAAATGGGCTGTGAATACAGAGCAGGTTTCTGTGCTTTGTAAGTATTGGAGATCTCTGTAATCATATCAGAGGCAGTAGGACCATATTTAAAGGTTGTTGAGGAGAGATAGAATCACAAGGAAAAAAAACCCCTACATTAATGCAAAAGTTGGCTTAAAATCTTCCCTTTGGTTTTCTTATTAACAACTTTGTTGATCAGAAGGAGAAAAATGTGCTTGTGCATGGCAGTAAGGGTTGGAGGATACTGCCTCAGAGTCCTGGCTGTTGGCAAGGCTGTGCCCTTGAGCTGGACCCTTCCCGTTGGAAGGTGAGCACTAGTAGTTGTGCAGACCTTGTCAGAAATTGGTTGAATGTACATTTTAAATACAATACCAGTGTCACATACTGGAGCATCAGTGTGGTGTTACCATATAAATGTTAGCTGAATAGTGTAGATTGAGGTAGCCAAACCTTGCATTAGTAGATGTAGGTAGTATATAAAAGGTAAGAAATTAAGGTATTGAACACCATTGTAAGCTCACTTTTCAAGCGTAGGCTCCTCTGTAAACACCATCTTTGTCTGGTATTTGTCTGCCTCCTCTTTGTAATGTCTATCTGTTGGGTTTACCATGTTGGCATATAACCTTGAATTTTAGCTGCACTCATTGGATTCACAGCATAGGCAATTACCATTGAAAGCAGGGCTAAGGTGCTGAGAATTGTTTGCTTCTTGTTATCAGGAATATACAGCAAAACAAAACAAAAAACACCCAAGCTTTTTTCTCTTTAATTGAATGTATTTCATTAGAATCACCCCTCTGAGCCTCCAGGCTTTTCTATGCTTTTGTTACATACTGAATATGCTTAAGACATGGGACAGTATTAATGCAAACTCATTAACTCCTTACCTTTTGTGGTTTTATGTTCATCCTGAAGGAACTGGCTAAATGGGAAAGTATCTCAGAACCAGGGATGTAATTCAGTTCCTGGTATCCTCCCAGGACTGCTTGCTGAAGTGTGTGATTTGTTTGAAAATTACATTTGGTTTTCATCATGTGAGCATGTTCCTTCAAAGAGTCCAGCACCAAATGTGTTTCTTCAAGACTAGTACTGCAGTACAACATAGATCGGCCCAACCTTGAGTTTCTCTGATTCCTTCTCTTCCCCCTGCACACCCTTTGCTCCAGCTCCTCTGTCTCTCCCTGCTGCCACAACCCCAGGTCATTCTGGTTAATGCAGATGTGACCTGGGCAGAGTTGGAAGCACTGACCATTGCCCTACAGCCGCCTTTACTTCTGTCTCTTTATTTTGGATAGTTGACAAAGAGTCGTTGGTCTGATATACTAAGAAAAATACCTGTTGCTTTCTCTTTCTGATCTTCACTGACATTGATGTAGTTGGGACATTATCCACGTACCAGTGGTCCCAGTGATAATGGGTGGCTAATTGTTGCTGAGTGTTTTCCAGCATCATGTTGACCTGCATTTGCAATAACCTGATTTATTTAATGCAGTTTCTAAAAATATTACCAGTTCCAGCTTTTTTTTCTAGTAAACTGAAGCTGGATCAGGGTTTCTACCTGGGAAATTTTACAGAAGATTAAGACCTTTTACCTAATGATTTTATATAAGTAGGTAGGAGGGCTTTATTCAAATATAGATAGCTTTGCCTAAATCATTTTGTAAGTGTTATAATTAAATAACGTAGTGGCAGAGGGCCCAGACCTTGGAAAAGACTGGATGGAGCCTACAGTATTACATGCTATTATCTATCAGCAAACAGGTTAAGCTTGCTCAGAGGGAGTATTTTATAGGATTTTGAAGGTGCCTTGTTGAAACATGATCTTCTTTCCTTCAGCAAACACTCCACTCTCTCTTTCCCCCCTTCTCTCTCCCATTTCCTTTAGAAACTTCACAAAAGATATAGGTTAGGTGGAGAGCCAAAAAGAACATAACTATTAAAGAAGTGCAAGGGAACACACGGGAGTATTTTGGTTTTATTTTTTAAGCAGCCAGTCTCAAATGGCTTTGAGGCCTAATTTTCCTTTACTGTATTTCATGGTTTTCCAGCTTAAGAGCTTTTTTTGTAAAGTGGAATATTGTAGGTTAGCACACTTTGAGATGCAGTGCACAAACATGGTGGGAAGGTGTGTGCCCTCAGTTCGGTGTGGATCCAAGTTTTGATAGTAGCAGGACTGCAGTGCAGGATAGAAAGTGCAGCACTGGCATCTCCTCTGAGTTCTAGGAGACATACCAGCACAGCAGAGCTGGGTAGTGAGGCAGATTTCTTTGCCTAGAATGTGCACACCTTTTGTCTGGGGAGATACAGTGATGAACAGTAGGTACTGAAAGAAGAAAAAACTGTTGCAGTTAAATGTCCCTCAGTCCAGAAAGACTGGCATGGTTTTCCTTTTCGGTACCCATCAGTGGGTCATAAGCTTTCATTCTCTGCCTATATCCTGGCGAAGTTCTTTATCATTTTTGCCTGTCCTTTCTGTAAGCCTCTACAGGAAGTCTGTGTTTCCCATTTTGTGGTCCCTCTTTGTTGTTGAAGCTTTTCTTCTCATGCAAGAATTATTGTCCCCTTGCTCGGTTTCCATCCTCTCTAGGCAGCTGTCCTGTCTAGCCAGGATCTTGATCAGGCAGTTGGTAAGGAACACATTTAGGATAACTCTAACAAGGATCAGGCTACTTTTGGTAGAGACAGTAGTTAAAATTGAGAGCGCTCTTCTCTGTACCCTTCAGGAGATGCTGTGACATGTCATGGATACTATCTAATTCTCTTTTGTGTGATACCACTGATCAGAACTGTGACTGAAGGCACTTTCTGAAGGAAAGGAAGAGTTTCTTTTTTTTTTTTTTTTTCCCCCTAAAATGTGAGAGAATTACCAGTTGCCACTCAAGATACAAAGTATTCCTGTTTGTCTTGAAGCTTGAGGAAGTTTCACTTCGTTTAGTGATAGGATAAACAATCCTTAAAAAAAAGCAGCTAAAAATTTCTATCAGGAGCTGAAATTCTTACGCAGAGGGAACTTAAAGAAAAAAGTTTAGGTGCAGGTTACTTTAACAGTAGCTTAAATCTCCTGCTCTATGCAGAGAGGGGATGTGATGCTGTGTGTTTTGACTTTGTCCAGTAAAGGTGCTTTCCTCTCCCAAGTTAATTGCCAACAGAGGGAAGTTTTTGTAGCTTTTAGCATTCTTGCTGGTTATTGTACATAGAAATATTTTTAAAAACTTTGAATAGTTTCTGTGTTAGGTAAAAACGAGGGACTTAAACTGGAAATTAAGATTAAATTTGTTGTCAGAATAACCTAAAGGGACCTACAGAAGCAGGCTGAAGATGGCAGATAACTATGGAGTACTGTGGTTCGATTTGTTTTTCACCTTTAGCCTGTAAAAGTCTCTGCAGCACCTGGAATGGCAAAATAACATTTTCAGTAGGTTTCTTCAGGTTATTTGTTTTAGTCAGTTGTAGATTCTGGTTTGGTTTTTTTTCCTTTTTTTTTCTTTTCTGTAGTACCTTCCAGGAAGGACAAAACTTCTGCCCAGGTGCGAGAGCTGTATTTATCATTGAAAACTAGAGCCAGGGCAGCAATAGCACTGTAGGAGGGTGCATGGTTGTGTTTATATTCTGGAGTCACATCTCTCCTACCTGAAATGGCGAAACTACTTGTAACTATAAGGCTGTGATTCATGTTATCCCTGAGATGCAGCCTCTTCTTGCTAAAGAGGTTACCACCTTCAACTGCTCATCATTTTAGTTTCGATGCCAGCTTCTTGCCCGATCACGCCCTGACCTGCCTCAGTTCAAGTTGGTTAGTGAGCGAAGATTTAGCCTTAGCCTGGCTGCGTAGTACAGATAAGCCTGGTTAATGCGTAACTGCTGAAAGGGGCAGGTTTACCCTGGATTCTCCTTCGTTTTCCTGATGAATCTACAGTGTAAAAACCATGGCATTGCTGTCCTCACTTTTTCCTTTTTAAAGCTCTTGTTTCGCTCTTCCCAGGGAAGATATCTCAAATACAAGCATTGGCCTGAATTTGATTTCAAGACAGAGCTGTGTAGATTTCTGGGGCTGGCAGATCAAACTGTAAAGTAATGAAAGAGAAAGAAATTTAAAATGAGCTTTTCAGATACTGAGTGAGCTTCAGCATAACCAGTAGAATTTAGGGCAACTGTGGAGATTTCTCTTTATGTTTTGTTGGGGTTTTTTTTGTTTTGTTTTTTTTTTCCCTTTGGTTTGGGTTTTTTTTTCCTGAGACAATGGAAAGGTTTGTAGGTGTTGTGCTGTTTTTTAGGGAACTTAAGTCTGGTTGTAATAACCCCATCCAGAATGGGTCATTCAGTGTTGTCCTGCTGAAACAAGGCATTAAGCAACTGCTAACGGAATGCTTCTGTTGTAGCAACAGCATCCAAGGGAATGGTGCTAGAGGTTGGGAGAGTACTATTAGGTACTTACTCCTTCTTGGAGCTCTTTGTATTAGGACCTTCAGTGAGCTCTGGGCTCATAGGCCTGAGGTCTTTCTAGTAGAGGTGGAGGAACAGGTGGAATAAGGCAGCTTCTCAGTGGAGATTTCTTTCATATCCAAGGGCTGTATTAGCATTTGGTCATTATTACATGGACAGCCTCCTTGAGTCTGCATAGACTAATTGGATTTTGACATTTTGGGAATGGGGAAATAAATATTTTCTAAAATAAAAGCAGTAGAAAAATGGCAAGGGCTGCTTTTGTTTTTGACAGGGGTTTTGGGCTGAATGTTTGCCATTATTTTGTCATAATGCTATTCAATTTTGTCAATGCTATTCCATTTTTGTTGTAATTCTTCAATAAATCTTGTTATTAAAAGCATCTTCCAAATTAACTGGCCAAACTTGTTAAGACTAATTATTAAATGATATAATTTTAGTGGTACTAGTGTTTGCTAATACTGTTTGTAACTTCTTGCCTTAAAGCTCACAAACTACTTAATATTTTATTGCCAGCAAATAAACCCATGAACTCCCGCTTGACTGAGGATATTCCACAGAGTAAAATGGAAACAAAATAATAAACCTATAGATTGAAGAATTCCAAACGTCTGATTTTGGCTTCTATAGTTCCTTGCGTGTTTTCCCATCTGTATTGGTTGCTTCTTTGTTAATAGTGCACTATAGAGAAGATTAGTGCATTTTCACTTTCTCATCTTCTGTGTTGAAACTTAATTTCTAGCAGTTTTCAAAGTGTGATTTACCCACGTCTGTTGATTGGTGAAACACTGGCAATCAGTTTGTGATTTTTGCATCAAAATTACTTTTACAATATGTTTTCAATTAAAAAATAATTGATTTAAAACTTGTATTGGGCTTCATTAGGAATCTTTAAAGGTTGGTGGCTTGACGTTCCTCAAAGTCTGTGAATGAGTGGTATAAAGACTGGAACATTCACTGTGTAGGAGTTACTGTCACGTGTAATGAAGACAAATACAGAAACTTCGTAATAACTGCAGCTTTGTAAGCAAGCCATCATGATAAGCAGTCCATGAAGATTCACATGATAACTCTAGAGGCAGAATTACAATGCATCTTTGTGTCACTTTTTAATAAATGCAGTTTTGCTGAAGATAAATTTCAATAGAAGATGATCAGGGGACTGGAACATCTTTCATACGAGGAAAGGCTGTGGGAACTGGGGCTGTTTAGTCTAGAGAAGAGGAGACTGAGGGGGGATCTTATTAACATTTACAAATATCTAAAGAGTAGTGGGTGTCAGGAGGTTGGGGCATCCCTTTTTCTATAGTAGCTAGCAACAGGACAAGGGGTGATAGGATGAAGCTGGAACACAAAAAGTTCTACTTAAACATAAGAAAAAACTATTTCACTGTGAAGGAGCAGTGAGGGAGCCCTGGCACAGGCTGCCCAGAGGAGTTGTGGAGTCTCCTTCCTTGGAGGTCTTCAAGACCCACCTGGACATGTTCCTATGCCACCTGATCTAGGTGAACCTGCTTCTGCAGGTGGTTTGGACTAGAAGATCTCTAAAGGTTCCTTCCAACCCTGCCGTTCTATGATTCCATGATACTGATTATGCTTCTCAAACCTTTGTTACTAAGGTGTTGTGTTTTGTGCATATATCCAAAGAATCTACTCCCCATCTCAAAGTTGTAGACGATAACATTTGAAGCTACAGGCAAAAATCGTTCTTAGCTAATTCCAGATCCCAGAGAAAACCAAAATGACACAGAATTTGTATGTCAGCCATACCGTATGTCTGCATGGTTTCCATTGACTTTGTTTAGGATTGCATGTGACACTTGTGAAAATCAGGCTCTTGAAACTTTGAGACCATTGCTTTCAGACAGATGTGATTTCATGCTTCCTCTGTCCTAAAGAGCTATCAACTAGTGCAACAAATGTGATTACAGTCAAAATCCTTCTGATTTTGGGGTTTTCTGATGCTATGTACCATTGACTTATTTTTACTGCCACCATTTAATATGATTCATACGGTAACAGGGTTTTATATCCCCTGAACAGTCTTTTGAGAGAGCTGTGATATTTCTTGCATAAGTTACTATTTCTTGGGATTCACGTAGGGTCTCCACTCCTTTCTTACCCTTCTGCCTTATTCATAAATATTTCCCAGCTGGTACTGAAAGGGATGTGTATTGCCCTGGAAAGGAGAGGGCTAGCTTGGCTATGTGAAAGGAGTGTATTCATGACAATTTGAAAAACGTATATGGGGAGTAGGGAGAATAAAAGTTGCAGTCTCCTGTGGAGCAGACAGCTGACCATTCATGTATCTGATACTTGTATTTACTTTCCTGCACCAGAGGAAAAATGTCCCCTGCAGCAACTGCAGCATCTGACGGTACCCAAAACTGCTGCAGAGACACAAAGCACCTCTTAGAGCACATGGGCTGTAGAGTTCAGAAATAAATCATCTCCATTTCAACTCCTTCTGGAGCTTATTGGGGAAGTCTGTTGTGTTGTAGTGGATCTTCTTGGCCTTTCTCACCATTGTATGTGTTTGGTATGTGCCAAACCTTATTTTGAGCTTCATTGCTCTTGAGTTATATTAGTATACCCTTAGCAGCTGCTGAGGAATAACTCTCTTCATTTACACTGGGGTATGAGAAATGAAATTTTGGCCTGCTATTTGATAAACCATTAAAAAACCCCAATTGCATCTAGATTTCATGTGTAAGAGTGCACTGTTCACATCAGTGGTGGCTGGGGGGCTTGTGTTGCTCAGGCAGGGGCAGCAGACCAGTTGCTAGCTCATTGTTAAGCTCAGCATAAATTCACTGGCATCAGTTGACACTGTCAACTGCTGTGGGGAAAAAATATTTTTTCCCCAGTAACTATGTGTGTTTTTTATGTAGTGCACTCTGTTGTCAGTGTAAATAAGGAAACTTTTTGTAATGAGCCATGTTAGACGTTATGGTCTGGCAACTGAAGGAGTAACGTGGGCACTCTTTGCAAAAAGTGGTTTCATTAGCTGCCTAAACGTTTTTGGTAGGTTATATGGTGCTTGCATGGCTTTGAGTTTGTCATTGCATGAGGGCAGGCACAAATGGCCCTCAACACTACTTTCTCAGAAGCAGCACCAATCCTTCTGCATGCTCCTTTCTCTCGTTAGGGGCAAGACTCTGAACCTCCTAAGGTCAGCACCGAGTCTTGCCCATGGGTGGGAGCAGTGGAAGATATCCTGAATGTGAAACTTTTTCATTTCTCAAGAGAGTTGTTTTTGCTGCTGCAAGATAGTTCTTCAGGGATGTATGCCTTTCCAGTACAGCAGGAAAGAGTCTGAATTGACCTTTCTCTGCTTCATCAGAAGTGACAATTCTAACTGGGGCAGATGTTTGAAAAATAGTGGTGGCTATGGGTGAGCTAAGAACACCTGTCCAGCAGTAGGTAAGGGCTGGGACTTTATTCTGAGGTTGAGCATTTTAAGTGGCAAACAAAATCTGGGGAATGGGATGAAGCTGGAACACAAAAAGTTCTGCTTAAATACAAGAAAAAACTATTTCACTATGAGGGTGAGGGAGCATTGGAACAGGCTGTCCAGAGGGGTTGTGGAGTCTCCTTCCTTGGAGGTCTTCAAGACCTGCCTGGGGTCCCATGTTCCTGTGCAGCCTGATCTAGGTGAACCTGCTTCTGCAGGGGGATTGGACTCTAGAAGATCTCTAAAGGTCCCTTCCAAACCTACCATTCTGTGATTCTACATGCAATCGTCAGCCCTTCAGATCTTAGTGCAGGAGCTTCAGTGGTACTTGTTGAATACCAGTGAGATGGAAGGAGTGACTTGGTTTTGTTTGTTTGCTTTTTATCTGAAAAATGTGGGAAAGGTGGCATGTAGATGCTAGAGAACAATGTGTGGGGGACAGCAAGCAGAGGTAAGCTGAGAGGGCAGTACTAAGCAGTCTCACTGAATTGCTTGTTAAGCTACGTATTAAAAAAGCAGTAACCAAGTGGAAAGTAAGAACTGGGGTTATGTCATGAATTGTTAGGCAATTATTAATTTAATTATCAAACTGAATTGTTTTCGTGCTTTTACTCACATTGAGTAATAACTTGCTTTAGGACTGGATTATCTGTGATGGTTGTGTAGGTGTGAACTGAGGTGATGGCACCAGGTTTGCCACTTACTGCTCCTTTGGAAAGAAACACTCAACAGGTCTGCATACCTATCATGTAAGCACTTGCTGCTGGCCTGTCTCTGCTCACAGACTGAGAATGAAATCTACTTAAAACTATTACCTCGAGGACTTCTATAGGTTTTGTAGGAAAAAAAAATGACTGTGGTAGAGCTAGGACTTGTTTCTGCTATTCTTGTCAGTTGTTCCAGGAGCTCTCTTTACCAGAAGGTCTTTATTAAGTCCCAGTGCATTTTTTTTTTTTTTTTTAAAGAAAACCACTGTGGGATGAAAATTTGCATGTTGGGTGGTCACAAGCTTTTAAAAATGTTTTCAGATGCTGTGGTTTTTGAGTGGTCTGTGTTAATCATCTGTGTTAAAATTGCGTGCAAGTTTGGTAAAAATTAGTACTGGGGATAGCAGTACTATAGAGCCTCTTTCATACATACATACATACACTGTAGTTTCATGGTCTTTTTTTGCTTAGAAGTGTCAGAAAACATTTGTTGTCAACTTTCTATTACATAAGTTTTTGCTGCAACCAGTTTCTCAAATTACTGTGCTTTGAAAGTTTCGCATGCAGGTCTTTAGAAAGAGGTATTACTGTGTGGTGCCAGAATATTTTTCCTGTTATCATACCATCTGATTAGACTTCTTTTTTTTTTTCTCCTCGTTTTTCTAGAGTGTAAAAATCCCTTTACTGTTTACTGATGAATTGGTATTTCTTTTCCTCCAGAGATATCAGCATGAATAACATCACAAGGCTACCAGAGGATGCGTTCAGGAACTTTCCCTACTTGGAAGAGCTGTAAGTATTTCACACACCTTAGAGTTTTGCTACAGTATCAGATAGCTGCATGAAGTGGAAGGTGGGTGGGGAAATATTGCATGGAGTGGAGCTGCAAACAGAGAAAGCAATTTAACTTAAAGAAAATACTCCTGTGCATGTTTGGAAACCGGAACAGTAAATGCTACTTACAAGGGATTTTTTTACATTAATTATTTTAATCATGGCTAGAGTGATGACACATACTAATTACAGTGTTATCCAAAGATAACCTGAGAAGTGTGTGATTACCATTATTTCTGAAGGAGCTACAGTATAGCTGTTGCATAAGTCCAGTAAAATATGTTGTTTTATTTTCTGAGCAGCTCGATCCCATTGCCCCTGTGGGCTGCAGATGCAGTGCTCACCAGCCCATCCTGACCTGCATCAGAAATTGAAGTTCTCTGGTACAGGGCTGCTTGTTCTTAGTTTATCTCGCAGAAATTCTCTTTCCAATTCTCATCTCCCTCTTGCCCTGCACCCTTTTTAGCCTTTTAAAAAATTGTTTTGAGTGAGACCTGTATATCTGAATCCTTGAGCTCGTGTGCCCAGTGTTTTGCTGCTGAAGTCTTAACTGAGATGCCTTTGCAAAGTTGAAGCACCCTTTCACAACATAGCTCTAAATTAGATTGGGTTTCAGAGTCAATAAACACGGAGAAGGCTTTGACTTTCAATTAGCACTTTAGTAAGTCCTATTATGTGACAAGTGACTTCTGTGTGCCTTAGTTTCCTTATCTATCAAGAGAGGGTAATGGCTCAACCTTTGCCAGAGAGCTTTGAGAACTGTCTGCCAGTATTAAGCAATAGATAAGACATAACCCCTGCAATTTCCTTTGCTTTTCTTGCATTTTCAGTTCAATAAATACACCTTAGGGAAAGAACAGCTCATTTCCCCAAAGAGACAAACCCTTATGAAGTAGGGAAGCATTCTTCTGATAGTACAGATCAGGAAACTGAAGCAAAGAGCTAAAGCCATTTGTGGAGGGTATCAGGATAAAGGAACCCCATAACAAAACTGCAGACAGAGTAGAGAGAACCTTTTGACTCTGGTAAATCTACTATGGCCACCACACCTACCTGGAACAAAAATTGGTAAGAGATGGATCACTTGCTCCTGAAGAGAGAGGCCAGTGCTCCTGAAAGCTTGTCTGGGTGTCTTCCTTGCATCCCCTCTATGCTGATTGGTCTAATAAGGTGGTCTACCTCTCCTTACAATTTTGATCTCTCTTCTATCCTGATGATGTAGCAGCTACCATTACTAATACACTTAAACAACTCCATTTCCCCTGCTTCTTAAGTAGTTTTGGGTCGGAGTCGGTACAATTGTGAAGAGCAGTTGAGCCTATTTATGTCAGGTGAGTTGTGTGCCATATCCACACGTTTCATGCATAACAGATTCTGGTTTATTCCTTCTGATTTTAGGTATTGCTTAAATTTGTGATATGGTTGAGAATGCCTCAAGAAGGAAAGTAGATTTACCAGGATTTCAGGTGGTGCATGTGTGTAATTGACACAATTTAAGAAAGGCTCTATGGCATGAGTAGTCAATATTAAAAAAAAAAAGTACTCATTAGAAGCCTGGGAAGGCTTGTATGGCTCAGAATATATACTGGGCCAGCATTCCTTAGTACATTGTAATATGCAGTGCTGTAAATCGGCATGTTTTGTTAGAGTATATTTGTATCGCTTTTTTCCCCCAAATTCATAGCCATATTTCACACTAAAATTTGAAAGAACCAACAGTTGTGTTTTCCTGACTTCAGATGACTGTGGGAGACTTCATTTCTTCCCTATAAGTAATTAAGCAATAAAACCTAACTGGTGGGTGTGCATGTTGTGCAACTTCCATAAACCTTGGGGTGTGTCAAGAGGTAAAGAGAAAAGGTAGAGCCTTCAGCCATGCTCTATTGTGCTTTATTGCCAAAGAGCCGTTTGCTGTGTGTACCTCACTGTCCCCTTAAATTCCAGCTTTTCTGTTTGAAAAAAAAAACCAAAAAAACCAACAGACTAGCATTAAGGTCAGAAATACATGTTAACACCCAGAAGCCTTAAATCATTCCTAGTATGCTTACCTGATAGGTTAAAGGACCTTCTGGAAACAAATCCACGACTGCCAAACCCAAACTCAAACCCCAACAACACTACAGTAGAAACAATACCTGCCAAACGTTTAGACATATTCAAGTGAACCATAGTTCACTTAGTACGATAGAAAAAGATGTCAATTTTCATTTTCCTTCAAGTTACCTTCTATAGCTGCAGAGGTAGAAGAATCTTCAGAAAGAAGGAAAAACTGTCTCCAATTTGACAGCTATCACAGATGCAGAAAGGCAGGAAATCAACCATGAGAGCAGAGCCATAAGTAGACAGTAACTGTGTGCAGTACTTCTCAGTTGAAGGTCATTAACCATTAATCTTGTGAATGGTTCAGTAATGTTTCACAGCAGCAGCCTGCTTTGAGTTTGAAGCCTATTTGCAGAGACTCTGGCCATACGCACCAACAGTGAAATATGGAAGGTTTCATCCTTCTCTTTAAAGGACTGGTTATGGTCATCCATGTACTAGTTAACTCCAGGTGCTTCAATTCACATTGTTCCTGGAGAGAATATAATAACATAGATTCAAACAACATCATCTTCTCTTCTTACTAGATCAGCATCAGACATGACATGTTTTTGCTTCATTTTGCCTGTTTCTGTTGTCTGGGATAGGGTACAGATTTTTTTTTTCCTTTTATTTTTGCTGGTTGTGGACAGAAAAAACAAATCTGTCCTATTTCCTGCTGTGTAACCACAGTTTTCTCTCTCTGCTCTAAGATGATTTTCAAACTTTCTTCATTGCTTTTATTTGGAGTTGAACAGATCCAAATTCTGTCTGCTGGCCACTAGCAAAGTTGCTTTTTCAGCATGGAAACCTTGGGTGTGAGACTCCACACCAAAGAAAAAAGACAGTATTAAAGCAAAGCGATGTTGAAATCTGTGCTAGAAGTGGCTTTTCCATCTAGAGCTTTGTCATGGTTTGACATGACAGCCTTTTCTGGTAAGGGGGATGGGGCTGTAAAGATGACGTCTGTAAGAAGTTGTTTGCAACTCTCCCCAGCTCTGAGCCAGACCCACTTCTGGGGCTGAGCCAATTAGACGCCTCCACGATCACTTTTTAAGAAGCCGGAAGAGGAGATTTCCTCCATCTTCTTCCTGCTTCTTCCTTCTTCTGTCTCTTCTTCTTCTTCTGGCTGGTGGTGGTGCAAGGAGTAGGAACAATGAGAGAAACAGCCATGCGGACTCCAAGG
>WBNH01005497.1:93829-142980 GCA_013401255.1 Urocolius indicus
GTTCTGTTTCTTGTAGAATAAACTTTCCTACTTTCCTCTCTAAGTCGAGTGCAGGAGTTTGTTTTGCCCAGCATCGTAATTGGCAGTGAGCCCTCCCTGCCCTTGTCTCAATCCACAACAACCGTGCTTATCTTTTTACTCCCATTTCACTGGGGCCTCCGCCATCCTAACGAGGGTGAATGGGGGTACCAAGCGAGAGACTGTTGTGGTGCTGCTGTGCTAGCTGGGCCAAACCACGACAAGCTTTTCCCAAGAATTACTTAGGTAAAGCAAGTGAAAATCCCACAAAATAATGGGAATGCAGTAAGTACCCACACCACCACAAACTTGAGCAGCTCTTCATCTGGGAGACAGCCTTAGACACCTTTCTCTTTATACCGTGCTTTAACCCTGCCATTTGTCAAATGCTGTAGCAGATTAGCCCCTTACAGAATTAGTTAATATTGCAAAATAGTGTCACAGAATTTAATTGAAAGTAAATGGGAGGCAATTAGATGTATTATGTAGGCAACTGAGTCTTACACAGTGCACATATAAAGAGAATGGGATTAAAAAATGCAGTAGGAGCCATTAAAAATGGGATTGTTGTTTCCTCGATGCAATGAAATTATTTGGTAATCTGGAGAGACTTTGAGTGGATTGTTTTATGAATCCTAAAATGAATAGGAAAGAAGTTGTGTAGCAGACTTGGAGAAGCTGGCTGCTCCATTAGAAGACACCGCCTTTGTCACTGAATGGGGAGTGACCTGGGTGCTTTGATGCATGCATCCTGTGCTGCTTTTAGGGGTGCTGGGTTATCCAAGACACCGCCACAGTGCTGGCAGCTCTGATGTGGATAGGAGACCAATGGCTGCCCGGAATGGCAGTTGGGACCAAGTGGAAAATGGTACTAAGGTTTTTAAGGCACTGACTCTTCTGCAAAGTATCGAATTTGCAGGCACAGTCTGAGCATTTGTACCTTTAGAGATGGTGTCCTGCCTGCCTATTAATCGCAGGTACAAGCAAAGGGGTTCCTATGTGTGGGTAGAATCCATCCATTGGGTTGAGTGCTCCATGTGCCCCATGCACAGCCTTGCTGTGTGTGTCACTGCACAACACACTTATGTCTGGCTGTAGGGTTCTTGCACTATTTATAAATGTTATAAAAATTCTCCATCTCTGTGTAACTGATACCCATCTGGAAGTAATTTGCAAATGATTGAAATGGCAATGGTCAGAGTCAGCGAGGAGCAGACCACCAAGGCTTTTGCCACAGCAGTTAATGAAGTGTATTCTCCAGAAAATATTAACATAAATATGCTGCAGCCCTGAACTTGATACTGAAACTAAAAATCCTTGAAGAACTTGGCCACAGTTTTCTAACCACACCTTAAAGTATTTATGGAAAGCTAAAAGAGTGAAATGTAGTTAGATAATGCAGTGTTTTTAGAAAGCAGAAACCATTTTCCAGTGTGAATTTTTAAGTGGAAGAGCCAGGCTGTGTTGGTTTTTGATGCTCTTGTAAACAGTTACAGTTCCTTCTAATATTTTATCTAAAGTGGTCTGAAGGATTTTAACAATGGGATTTTTCATTCACTATGTTTGTGAGTGATCTTCTGGATTAAGTAAAAAGACACACTCTCAGCAAGGAAGGCAAATCAAAATGATTATTATCCTTGCTTAGTTTTCCAGTCTGACTTCAGAAACACAAAACTGCTTGAATAAAGGAAAACTCCTTGACTTTATGACCTTTTAACCTTGTTTTGACTTCTACTCTTCACACTTTAAAATGTCTTATTTGTACTGATCATTAGGTTTAGATGATAAAGTTTTGACTCCCTGGCTGCTGGTCCATGTCAGAGATGGGAGGGAGGGAGAGGACAACCAGCTGTTCTGCTGTTGCCTATGACACAAGCACTTGGTTATTCAAAGGGAAGCACTGGTCACCTCCCAACCAGTCAAACTTGTAGTAGGGCTCTGACCACCATCAAGGATTAGGGAAAGATGCTCTCCACCCTCCAACTGTTATGGTTGTCAAGACCATTATCTCCCCAAATAATACTGCAAGGACAATAGTCCCTCCTGAAAGCACCAAGAGGCAGCAGTGCTCAGTTATCTCCCAGATATGTGCTGATGCCAAGGTCTGTTGTCAAGGTCTGTTGTGTTTCTGGTTTTTGATCACAGAGGATATGAAACAGTCTCTCTTCTGACACTACCTTCGGATATTTTTTTTTTTTAGTCAGTCAAGGGCAAAAATGTTAATGTTTTTTTCTTGAATGGCTGATGAAAATGGTTAGGGAAGTGGTAGAAAGATGATTTGGATCAGTAAGTTTTCTCTTTTATGAAAAACAGTACTCATCTGTGTTTTGAGAGGAGCAGTAAGCAAGAGACAGCATATGTGCAACTATCATTTTTCAACAACAGCAATAGTAAACTGAGAATCTCTTTGACTTTTTCATTATATCCATGCTGATTACGGCACTGAGATCGTGGTTAAACATCTCAAGCCCCATGCTTCCCCCCCACCCCAACAGAGTCTCTGAACGTGTCTTTTAATTGACAAAGTATATTTTAAGAACATGAGGATTAATTAAAGTGCATGCTGGCAGTGCAAATGTGTTGTCTTTGCCATAAGGTTGTAATCAGGAAGCATCTGCAAGGGAAATGTCTAGAGTTATTTTTCCTCTTGACTGCAGTTGAAGATGACCACCTGGCTGAAATGTCACAGCTGCTTGCTTTTGTAATGTCTGTTTCAGTGTGTAATTTAGAAGGTCCCTTTCCTTCTAATTTTTGCATTAGGACCATGTTGTATTATCCTTGGCGAGGCAGGGGGAACATCTCCCTCTTTTATTACTTTGGTTTTATGAATAAAGCATGTCTTGGAGTGCTGCCAAGGCCACCAAGGCTGAGCTGTTACTTTGAGATGCAGCATCTTTCCTCACCTGGCTGTGGAGCATTTGGTGGGAGCAGCACTAGGTCTTTTGAAGTAGTATTTTCAAGGTAGTGTGCAAATGTTTTAGATGAGAGAGTGCAATTTCTCTTGCTTTCTTTCATAAACATTGAATAGTCCCAGCAGTAGGAAGCTGGAGATGAAGGGCTTACTTTGAGTAGAGAAGGTAAGAATGATCTTCTTGGGAAAAGTTATCTTGATACCTTGTTAGCTGACACGTGGTGACTGAGGCAGTGGTTAAACATGCTCTTCTGAAACTAGCTGCTGCGATTGGAGATGTTACCACTCCATTTCTGTCCATTCAGCTTCACCAGCACAGAGTGGGGAACGAGCCAAGGGCTCTCTTCAGCTTGTTACAGAGGCAGCAGTGTAGACATCCTCTGTTGGTATTTCTGAAAGAGGTGCTGACGTTGGGTTGGAAGCTGAGGGCCCTTCATCCATCTGCCAGCTCTCGATATTTGAACAGCTGGAAGCTGTAACTTCCTCAGTTGCTGCAACTTGAATTCCAAGAGGTAGAGTTCTAATGAAGAAAAGACGAGATGTAGCTTTCACGTGTGGTAGCAAGTTAAGAGCCTAAGCTTGGACTTGACCGGATAGCATGTGTTAGAAAGATTTGCTGCCTTGTGTGAGCTGGAGCTTCAGAAAGTGTGTGGGCATGTTCTAACTTGCACTTTCAAATTCTAGTCAAGACAAACCTTTAGGCAAAGACTCCCAAGTAGAATTAACCACAGTCAGCTAAGATATTTTTAAACATTACCTATTTGGTTTGGTCTGCACTAGATACTAAATGATGTTTAAAAACATGTTGGCCAACCTATGTTTTAATTAATGTTTTCTTATCTGTGCGAGTCCTAAATTGGTTTGATTATGGGTGAGTTTCAGTCCTTCTCATACAAGAATAATATTTCTGTAGCTTTAGAAAGCGCTTGCTGTCTTTAACAGTGATATTTTTCCTGTTTCTGGGGACAGATGCTAGTAGGCTGAGTAAACTCCATTGTTTCTAGAAGCTGAGGGGAGTTCCTTTCCAATTTCTATTGCTACATTATACTTTTGAAAATTGACAGGGCTGAGTGTACGGATCCCGAGGCTGGTAATTCTGCTGCAAGTACTTTGAGGGAAACAAGACTTTTTTCCTTATCAGTTGTCTTCAAGTTTCAGTGTTCAGCCTTATTTTTGGGTGAGGACGCACACAGAAGCTGGCTCAGCTAAAAGGCCTGGAGGGTGAACTTTGTGGTGTTATGTTTTATGAGCCTGAATTTATTATGCTGCCTGAGCTGCCAGGTTGGGGCTGTCTGAACATATACACCAGATAAGAAACTTCTGGAGGCCAAGCAGTAGTCTGAGAAGCTCTCAGACTGGATCTCTCTAGGTAGAGTCTCTTCTACTTTGAGCATGGGACAAAATGTGTACATGTGCAAGCAAGCAGGTAGCCAGTTCCAGACTCCAGCCTTGAGAAGAGTCACGTGTAGCATTGCAAAAAAACTTAGATAGAGAAGACAAATCTATATGTTGAAGGTTAATGCATTATCCCACTACTCTGAGAAAGTGACTGAGTGCATTCAGTCATCATAGTGTTGTGATATGACATTGGATATTACCTTAAGACGCGGTGAGGAGTTAAGTTGTTCTTTTACTTTCTTTCTTCCCTCCTTTTGGTTAGTTGTATTTTGGTGTATTTTTTGATGAGTACTGAGGTGCTTTGGCCTAATTAGCATTGACAGATCTTATCTTGGCATAGAAATGGTAACCAGTACTCATATAAAGTTCCTACCCTTCCTATATAAAAGTAAAATTCTAGTGAATTCTGATAAAATATTTGGATTTTTTTTTTAACTGGGAGAATGTTAACAGTTGACCTAAATCTGAAATGAAACAAAGAATCATCTCGAAAATTACTCACTTTTCTCTAAAGTCATTCATTGCCAAGGTGTCTACCAAACCTACATCTTATTTTTACCTAGTATGTCTCTGAAATGGTTAGAAAAATGGTAACAGAGGTTTAATTGCCAAATATAGGTAGGTTTAATCCACTACCACGTCTTGCAGTGTTACTTATCAGATGCATGGTCATTGCAAAGATCCCATGCTTGGAAAGCCAATAAGAACCAGATAAGAACCAGGTTGTATGGATAGATCAAAGCAACTTTTAGGATTTCCTAGCTCAACACTCTTTTTTTTTTTTTAACCCTCTCATGTCTATACCATCAACATGTTTCATGATCTTGGAAAACTTCTGAGCGTCCAACTGCCACTGCCTGCTAAAAGCACAAACCTGTAGTTGATTCAGTTTTTGCATCCCAGTTGATCAAATTGACCACGTTTACTTTCACCTCTGTGCCTCTGCTGTACAGACTGGGTAAGTGAAATGTATTTATAGCTGGGGAGGATCATGTGTGGATGCTGAACATCTCTGTCTGTGCAGCAGTCCTGATCAGTCTGCTGATGCTCTTGGGCAGCAGAGAGCCCACCTGTCTCAAGTGCCTCTCTCTGTGCTGACGCAGGATGAAATCAGTATCAAACCTACAAACGTGGCCGTGTTGAAAAATTTGTGCAAACTTCTCTTTCTTTGCTGAAGAATAATACTTGGGACTACAAAGACTGCTTGCTTCAACAGCTCATATTGTGCAATAATTGTTTTAGGTTATATGTGTTTCCTTTGGTGCATAGGAGCCTGTGGGCTCTGTTTCAAGGAGGTCTTGCCCCAGTACAGATAATTGCTTTCAAATTGAATGATAGAGCATGTTTTGCATAGATGGAAATACTGACTTTCTTAAAAATCCATCACAAACCCCTACCATTCTGTGATAATTTATATTCTTGTTAACAAGAAAAGAATGTAAATATCCTTTGATAGTGCATGAAAACTGATATAGAACCATATTTTGGCTTTCAGTGTGTGCTAGTGACTCTTGCTGAGCAATTTAACAGTAGAACTTATGGACAGGCTTTAGTCTTCTTGCAATCAAACAGTTTAGATTTGACATTTTTATACCAGGAATGCATTTTGAAAACAAAGTATTACCTTGAAGTTTTTATATAACTTTGAGAAAGCTGTAAGTGCTAGAAAGGGAAGGCTCAGGATGAGAAGTGCCCGCTCAGATAGATTTGGTGCAGTTGCAGTGCTGGTTGTAGTTACAGGCTGCTTGTTTCAGTCTTGGTGTATCTTGGCTTACGTACTCACAATTTTATGAATAGCAGTTGAGGTTGTATAATGCTGAAACTACTGCAAGAAAAGAAGGGGACAAATGCATTTTCCATTAGTGGCAGAATAAAGTATCCATTTAGTTTTGCTAAATTGGCGTGGCAGAACGAGGAGTAATCTGTAGGTTATTGATTGGCTTCACAGCAGTGCAGCAGGCTGCAGCTGACAAAAATCCCAAAGGGACTGTTTGCTAATCACAGATAAGCAATGCAAAGTTTAGTCCAGAGATAACAACTCCCATTTAGAGGCTTGGCCCCTTCTGCAGCTTCCCAGCCTGAGTAGGAGCTGTCTGTACAGGCCTGTGCCCTCAAGGACCAGGACTTGGAGCTCTGTGCAGGGGAAGCAGCCAGCCTGTGGTGTTTTCCTGCAAATGGCTGTAGCCCTTGTGTAAAGCTCAAAACCATGACAAATCAATTGTAGCACAAAGCTGTGCATCATCCATTAGGAAAGCAGAATTCTGTTCCAAAGTGGCTACATTTCTGGAATAAATTGAATATGAAGCTCCTAAGTTTGAGAAAATTTAATCCATGATACCAAGTGTGTCTAGAAGGCGTTTTTGACTGTTACTTCTGATGCAGGAGAATGTGGAGTAAAACTCACATTTGCATGGGAAGTACAAAGGTCCCTGACCAAGTTCGTGTTAGGAACAGGCTTATGTAAGGATGGCAGAAGAGCTTGATATAAGATAGCAAAAAAAATGAAGAAATTGTGCAAGTGGGGTAGCAATTGATTATTTTCCAGTGGGATGAAAATACATAGGTAAAAGTCAAACAGCTAAAAGGAGATGTTGAGTGGGCAGAGGGGCGGCGATGGATAGTCTGTAACGCATGTGGAAGGTTCAGCCTTGACTAGATCTTAGATTAGATGTCTTGAGTCTTACCAGAAAGCAGCTAATGTAGAAATAAAAAGAATAAATGGGATGTTTGATTGTGACCTGTCAGGATTGCAGTCTGCGTCACTATTTGAGTTTTCAGTGAGAAAGTAAGATCACAGTTGGACTATGGAAAAAGTAGCTATAATGTATTGTTATCAGAGAGAAGATGGACAGATACGGTTAAGATGACGCCAGAATTCCCCAATGGCTGGGGGGGAGGGGGAGCCCCACAGCAAAACCACTTTGTGTAGGTGCACAAGATCTTCACAAGGACAGAAAGAGACCTAATTCTTTGCTCACATAACCTGAGGTTCACCACCATCTAGGATGCCAGGCAGGCAGAAAGGCTTCCAAGAAGTTTGTGTTGCACCCTGTCAAAATGAGACCGATGATTTTAATTGTTGTGGCAAAAATGTATCCCTGGGACATCCTCCCTGATTTTGGAATGACACCAGTGATTAACTTGGCTTGGTTAACATGCAGTCAGATTGCCAGATTCTTAATTGCAGAAGTTTTTATTTCCCAAGAGAGAGAAAACAGCTGCTTTCAAGAGAGTTTCAGTGCAAAAATCTCTTCTTGCTGTATACTCTGGGAATGAGATAGCGTGGAAGATTGTTCCCTAGCCAGATTGTATCTTGATTTTTATAATAACAAGGTATTCTCTACATCTGGAGGTCACTCACTGTGTCACTTAAAATAATGATTAGAGGCTGTTTCTCACCTATGTGTGTCAGGATAGCAGAAGTATTTTGTCCTCCGTATATCCTAATCTGTTATCCTGCTATGCTGAAATCCATTTTGTCTGTTTGAATTTGTCCAGATTTTCAGGAGTTTTTGCTCATGGAAACACTCAGTTTTTTAACTATTACTATAATTTATTTATCTATTTATTTATTTTAAAGTACAAATAGAGGACTACAATGTTCAATACCAAGCAGTTACAAGGAGACTGCCAAACTGGAAGAAAGGCACCTAATGTGGGTTACACATTATAACTGTGATTCCACTGCAGAAACTTCCAAGGTGTTACTTGGCTGAGGCTAGTTCAGGATGCCTGCAGTCCTGGGAAGAGCTTCCAAGCAAGGATGACTGAGTTAGCAAGGAAATTCTTGGTCAGTATGATGGGCACCTCATTTCAGATGATGCTTGCTACTGTTGTCTGTGTGCCTTGAGAAGTAAGAGACGGCAGATTAAGTTTTTGTGGCCTGTGGCATAACAGGGCACTTTACCATGGTCTGTTAAATTCAGTTTTTACCGTCTGTGAATGAATCTTTGCCTTTTGGAGAAAGAATTCTAATGGTGATACAATTTGACTCAGTAACTATAGATGGACTTTCGGACCAGGTCTTGGACTGTTTCAGACCAGATCTTGGACTGTTTCCGCTCAAAATAAAGGAAAGGATGAGTACTCAGCTCTTGACTGTGAGTAGGGCTGCCTTCAGGTACTGCTTTGTGCCAGTGGGAAGTTGTCCCACCATGGAAAAGTAGTTTCCAGGGTTCATACTGGTCAGGTTTGAGTCTAGCTGCAAGGAGAGGAAGGTTGTTTCCTTTCTGCCGTGCTGGAGTTTGGGGCTTGGTAAAGCTGTGGTTTTCCTTAGCCTATTTACCATGTTTGTGTGTGAAATGTTTGTTTTAATATTAGTTTTAAACATCATATTTGAAAATCTGAATGCAACTGGTTTTGGTAACATGCTGCAAAGAGGTAACGTAGAAATCCCGACTGACATCCTAATTTATATGCTGTACGTGCAGTATATTATGTGCTATTATTTTGGGGGGTTTTCTCTTTAAAATGAACCTGGTTATGTAAAGAGAAATCTTTCTGTCCTCCCAGCTGCTACATGCTGCAGCAGAGGGAAGCATGTTGAGTGGTGTATGATACATTGGTCTTTGCCTGCTGGAGAGCTGCAGTTGAAGCTTCCTAATGAGCAGGCACGCTCCCCAGGGCTAGGACGTGAATGATAAATGTATATTTGGCAATCTGATTAGTAAAGCCTTTGCACACTTGACTAGTTGTATCCTGTTTCTTGGAAGGCTGCCAGATGGAGGAGAAATGGAAATGTAATGGATTGCAAGGGTTTTTTTTTTTTTTTCCTGTCGGTTGGTTGCAAAAAGGCTGAATAAACAGGAGTTGCCTTGAGGTAGGCAAAGTCCTGCTATTTGAAGTCACGCAAACCTTACTCTGACTTAGCTGTATTTTGTTTCCAGTGCTTTGTAGGTTATGTTAGTGATGCTCATTGAAGTTAGGGGAGGCCATTCGACTGGATTTAGTTCAGCTTTTTAAAAACAAATCATAATCCCCAGCCTCTTCTGAAGGAGGGAGAAGTTAAAGCAGATGCTTGAGGAGCCACACACCAGCCCCATTAATGGGGCAGAGCTGCATCCAGAGCGGCCTGACAAACATGTGCCAGGGCTGCCACTTCTTGAAGTGTGTGGTAAGTTAATCAACATCAACTAGTAGGGTTTGATGCCAAAAGAATTTCGATGCTATAGCCTCAGTTAAATTTTGCTTGATTTAAGGATTTCTATTTTGATGTTTTGAACACATCTTAAACATGTTTTGCAGATCACTGTCACTCTGCTGTAGCATGCTTCATCGATAATCTTTCTGTTCACAGTGAACTTCTTAGGAAATTGTTAACAAGAAAGCTGTGAAATATTGCAAGCATCCTTCCATGTCCCCCCAGATAAAGTTAATACATTTGATTTGGGCAGCTACTGACAACAAAGTGAATTTTTAAGGGAGTGTTTGGTTGCCATTTGGAATTTTTCATTCATATTAAAATTCAAAGTATGTGAAAAACCATGTCACAGCTCTCAAGTCCTGAGTTTGTTTGCAAACAAGAGATTTCAAGAAAAAGTATACCTTGATTCTTTTAATTTTTCTTCTGTTTTCAGAGCTGTTTGGTTATCCATAAGCCACACAGGCAAGCTTTTCTTAGCAGTCAGGAGATGTCTTTTTTTTTCTTTTTTGTTTTTTTTTTTTAAATACATATCCCCATCCTGGTCATGAGAAGCTGACATCTCCCTTGCTTTATAAACAAAACCATCTACCTTTGAGAAATGGATTTGATAAACATAACTAGCATCCTCTCTTACCAGGTGGCATTTTATTAAGTCATTAATTCTGTTGCAAGCAGATTTATGTAGACATCAAATGCTCTGGGTAATCTCTGTTATGTAGTCAGGCGTAGAGACTAAGATAAAAATGTAATAACGTTGCTGTGTTTTGTCAGGCTGATGCTTTAGATGATGCTCTTGTTATTTCTTTCATTTGACTCTGAAATAATATCTTCCCTTGAGTGTGGCTGGCTTTCTTCAGAGCCTTATTACAGCAGAGGTGGTTTTTGTAGTCTGTAACCTTTGGTGAAGCACATTGACTGGTTTTAATTATTAACATTGACTGCATTGTATGCAGCATTTCCACTGTATGGTTTCATTGTACAACCTCCTACAACATTGCTTTTGCTTAACTTGGATATGAAACCAGGGCTGAAAGCAAGTACTTTGGCTGAAATGATGGCATCTTTTGGCAGCAATGGATTACCAGGTGTTCTGCATTATTGTCTTTTACCCTTTATGAAATAGCTCAGGTCACAACTATTAGCAGCTCCACAAAGGTTGGACCACACAGGGTCTGCTGGTCAGGATAAAGGTAAAAAGGCTGAAGGAAAGAAAAAATGAGTGGGGGAAGGGGGAATGAGCTATTTGAAAGCAGCTGTTTTGGCTGCTGTTCCTGCTTTCCTGCTTTGTGTTCTGTAGTGTCTCCTGTATTTATTACTTTTAATATGATGGTGGTTTTCACAATTTACTTTGTGTGTCTAGCAGTCCAAGTTTGAAACCGGACACATCTTGAGAGAGAGTACAGCCAAAGATCCTTTCTCCCTCTCCAAAACCAGTTTTCTTTGCTGAAAAGTTTGTCCAAATAGCAAAAAGATGAAATATTACCAAGATTATATGTGGGTAATGTCAGCAGGCACCCTGTCAGTTGTCAGTGCTGTGAATATACCACCTCCTTTTGAGTATCATCTTCACACTTGGGTTTCTCATAGAAACTGTTCCCTGCCTCGTACTAGCATCTAGCTATTTTTACTTAACTGCATAGTTTCTTTAGAAACTGCTGTATAGATTAAAACCACATGGGTACCAGATCATGAGTTTCAGCAGAGCAGTGCTGGAAGTCAGAGGATCACATTAATAGATGGTTAAGGCTGTTTTCAAACCTAGTACTGTAAGAACCTTCTCTATTGTTCTAGGATGTGGGATTTTTTCTAGCATGCTTGCTAAAATATATCTGTGAGGTTCAATAACGCATCCTTATTTTTAAAAACTCTTGCAAACTTGAAAGGTCATGAGTATGGTGAAATGCGTAATTACTTCATGGGATTTGTTGTATTGGTGATTTTCCTTGTTAGATGATTGTATAAGTACTGTATTTTGTGACTGAAATTATTATTGCAATTTTTTTCCAGGCGACTGGCTGGCAATGACCTTTCTTTTATCCATCCGAAGGCCTTGTCTGGGTTGAAAGAACTCAAAGTTCTGTAAGTAATCTGGTTTTAGAGTTTCGTAGCTAGCTGTATGCTTTCTTAGTGCTCAGCCAGCCTGTTTGCTGGTAGGCTGGAGGAAATTTTTGTGTCTGCCTCCCCCCCAGCTCCCTCAAATTGCATCTCTCCTACTTTTTTTTTTTTTTTTTAACAAAGCCTGCTGTAAGTGGTGATGATGAGCAGTGGTGAACTTGACTAAACTCTAATTACTGGGTTTAATTAGAACACTTAGTTGCTACTGAAGTATATCTTGTAGCAGAAGAACTCTAAGAAAAATCCTGAAAAGAAGGTGTAAAGCTTTTTGTTGTTCTCCACTCCCTCAGTTTACCCCATCAGGTACCCGAACATTATCAGGTAGTACTAGTACTTACAGAGATTTAAAACATTTGAACTTTGAAATGCCCCCTACAGATGATGGAAATAATTTCTGTAGTTTGATGCTTCTTTAGGTGAAAATAACTTACTATTAGAAATAAGATTTTAAAAAAAAGAGATTTCCTGTGTCCTGTTTCCCATATCTTGTTTTCATTTCTGAGATGAGGATATTAGTTTCAGCTCTTTTTGCATAGCTAAGGATAAAAAGAGCTTTCTGTTGTTTGAGATTTTAAAAACCTGTATTTGCAAACTGCAGCACTTATGCTGATGCAAATATTTTCATTTGCTAGTGAGGCAACAGATAGTTAATTAAACAGACATTTAAAAATAATGGAAAAGGACCCTGAAGTTTTAAAGAAAGAAGCATGAACTAATTAGGAAACTGCCCTTCTGCAGTACTACTTAGTATGACTTCTTGTGAATTGAATGCAGTTTCAAGGCTCTTGAAATTGTCTCCATAAGGGTGCTCAGCACTGGAGGTGCCTGAAATTCTAGTAGCAGTGGAAAAATTTGGCACTTGGATATTAATTAACAGTTAACCTGTACCCTTGCAACCCCAATATGCACCAAAATCTAATAACATTTTATAACGTGTGACATCTCAGTTACTTTTATAAAAGACCTCATCATGCAGTAATATGTTGTCCCCTAAGAGAAGTTCTTAAAAAAACTCCAAAAAAACACCTAAACAACCCAGTGTAACTTAATTCAGCTTGGCTCTGGTTTCATTTTGTGTCTTTTTAATGTTATGCCCAGAGGTGCTTTGTTGTGAACACAGTTTGTAAATTAGATTGTTAACACATTGTGTACTGATGCGGCTTTAAGAAAAATTAGAGGTTTGTGTATTTTGTAGCATGTCTAGGATGATTTCACAAGAAAATAATAAAATATCATCCATTGTAGCAAATTTGTACTAGTGTTAAATTGTTCAACCTCTTCAGTGAGTTCCCAGGGAAATTTCGGCATATTTTGTCAGAGGCTTGTTCTCTGCAAATTAATGCAGTTAATTAATGAGTTGTAAATAAAACTGAAATAGACTATTTTCTTGTTTCAGCATTGCCTTTGGCTATCTAGGCTTGACAATTCTTAATGTCTTTATGTACACTAGGAATCTCTGAAACCATAACAGGACCGTAGGCTCTTCTGTCACCTCTACTCTTGATAAAGATTATTATGAAATTCTGCTTTACTAACACAGTGGATTTTTACAGAACCTTACAGAACAATCAGCTGAAGACTGTACCTAATGAGGCCATCAGAGGATTAAGCGGCCTGCAGTCCTTGTAAGTTTTCCTACTTGGCTTTCATTCTTGTGGTGTTCTCCAGGTTCCACATTCAGTCACTCCGTGCACGTTTGCTTTGTTCTATAGGGTTTTGAAGCATAATCGTGTGTGTCTAATAACATATGTGGACTTACTGATATTGCAGTTTCAACTGGAGCAAAGTTTCCATAGTAAAGTTCAAAAGGAATTTTGTCATCTTTAGTGGGGTGACCCAAATCCAAACTCTTTCCAAACCCAAATGTAGGTATACGAATTGCTGTACAAATGCAGCAGCCGTGGAGTTAAACATTTGTCATCCTTCTTGCATGTCCTAAGGTGTTTAAGCAATTTTAAAATGTTGTGCAAAAATGAATCATGCCCAAGGCTTTTGTATCTGGAAGAGGAAAAGGGGTTTCTGGGAAGGAGTATTGCTTGAGACTTTCATGGTATTGGTTTTACTGGAAGGTGTTGAAATCACACAGACAGTTATGAAGACCTCAGCCATTATTGCTAGTTGCTTGTAAAGTATTTCATACGTGCTTATACGATCTCATGGCTTGTTATGTTTTATAAAGCATCTTAATCAGACCTTAATAGTTAGTTACAGCTCTCTAGGTGGTAGATCCTTATCATGGTGATGAGAAGGTGGAGGGGGAACGGAACCATTCCTCCTTTCTGCTTACCTACAGAGAGAGGAGGCAGATTATCTATGCCCTCTGTGCCAAAACTCAGATTTCTGGCCTGTGATCCTGTTTCTTTTGGTGTTGCATCAGATTATGGAATAGTTTTGCAGAAAAAAAAAATTAATTAGTTTTGCAAAATAGCTTTGCAAAGTGTTGCACAACTTCTGCAAAGGTGCTTTCTGCATTCTCTGAACTTGGATCTTGGCCACTACCTCCTCAGAGTTGCTCTCTGAGGGTATTCCCACCTTCTCCATTTGAAGAATAAGCAGGATGGGGCAGGAGAAGACTGGCTGCAGATCGTCCTGCTGGGGAGTAGGAAGCCTTTGCAATGCAGGACTGAACCATCTCTCAGGGCAGCCTCAGAGCAGCTGCTGCTGAGGCCACCTGGCCCCGTGGGCCGCATCCTGCCCACTCCATTGCATGGGCAACGTGTGGCTCAGCCAGGGACACCAGTGAGATTCAATGCTGTGACTGGGCATCAACCTGTCGAGGGACAGATGCAGGTTTCCATGTGCAGCAATTTTTCAAGTTAAATATCCACGTTTACCTCTTGTTGCAGTGTACACATAGAAGAGAGAATATCTTAGTCTGAGGGCCACGGTCTGCTTTGTGCAAATATTATGAGTTGCAATAGAAACCCTTCAAATGAGACGATGTGAAAAACTGTTCTGTGGTTATTTGAAAAAGCCAAACCAAAACTCCTTCCTGGCTTCCAGCATTTCTGTGATGCAATAGAAGAGAAGCTACTTAAGTAAATACTTGGTTGTCTACATATCATTCATTTAATTTTCAATGAATGTGCTTTTTTCCCTCTGCTTATTTGCATTACTGTTATCTGATTAAAGTTAAAAATATTGTTTCCATTTGCCAGTTCAAAATTTTATGTGCAAAAGGGAAGGAGCAAAACTAAGTAAAAAATAATGAATGTATAAATTAAGCACACATATCTCTCATTAGAAGTAAATACATTTTAAAAGAGATGATGTTAGAGCTGCTTAAAAAAGCAGACATTGTAGTTGAAAACAGTCATGGAATGATTATTAAATATTATATCGTGTAACCAGTATAATTATTTGACATGACATTGTAAATAAAATATCAGAGTAAAACTTGTAAGGTTTCCCTTTCTAGGACCTTCTTGTTCATGGGCAAATATACACTAACAATTTTAGGAAAGTGAAAACAGAGGAAATTAGGTTGCTTGTTACTTCTTTTTCTGAGGAAAATGAGGTTGATGTTTCAGACTATCTGTTAGAAATACGATGTGTAAATCCCATCTGGAAGCCATCAGTATCAGATACTCTGAAATAATTTTCTTTTATCTTAAAACTTTTTCTTGCACTGGTGGGGATCAGGCTTTGGGTTGTCCCACTCTGTGTTCCCAAGAAGTATATCTGTGCATTGCAAGATCATATAATTTGTGAACAATTGGCAGCAATTTGAGAATAAATGGGTTTTTTGAGACAAGTGTAGTGAGAAATGTAAAACATTTTTCATGTGCAGTTCATTTACCAAATGTATGTCTGTCATTCTAACGAATTTCAGTTTATTGCATCACTCATGAAATTACAGTGTAATTATTCATATCCCTTACTAATGTAGGGAGCATCTTCTGGCAAAGGAATATAGAACTGGTCCTCTGAATTTTATGTGTGAGCATGGAAGCCTAAGTGTCATTGTACTGCTTTATTCTTTTTTGTTTTTGTTGTTCAAAAGAGGAGGGGAAGTTGAACCCTCCTCCACAAAGGAATTTGTGTCAAAAATGGATTTAATGCTCCTGAGCTGCTTGTGACCTTCTTCTAAAACAATAACTCTTTGCAGAATACGTGTTGGAAAGCCTGCTTCTGCTTTTTCTATATGTAATCTCCATCCAAAACCTGCAAGTTTAAACATCACTTCACTGACTTTTCTTTGGCAGTTTCCCAGTTTGCTCTGAAGTAGACTTCAGGGGGATTTTTTTTCCTGGTGAAGACACAAATTACTTGCTCGTAAAACTTTATAGCTTATTGATAATCATTTGCTTTGCAACTCCCATAGAACTATCCAATTTCTCTCTTAATGTGCTCCAATTTCTAGCTGCGTAGGAAGATGGTTGCCACACTGTATGTATTAACAAGCCCAGTAAACATACCTGGGTGGAAATAAAGAAGATGGTTACAGGAGCTTCATGATCTCTAATGTTTATATTACGACTGGCGAGCAGCCAGACTGGTTCAGAATACTAAAAGACAGTTCTTTATTTTCTGTTTACTTTGGATGTTTTCCCAGATCTGGCCTCTGAAAGAGAGCTAGAATAGAGTCCTTATTTATGGAGGTGAAATTTAGCAAAATGAGAGACACTTACTGAGTGGAAACTTGCTGTCTGACACCCCAGAAAAGTCTATCTGGCAAGATGTATTCCTACATTGCCAGACACTATGGTATCTGGGACTGTAGATGAAGGCACTACTTGTCCAGCTTGTGCCTACGGCTTTTGGTAGCAGAAAAACCTGACAAGTAAGGAGCTTCACAAATATAAAACATCAGTCTTGATGCATTTCAATTACTGCAAAGCATCAACTGTGTATTTCTGTTATAGCAAGGTAATGAAGTGACACACTTCAGATCTGGAAATGGCGTTGGTGACATTGGTGATCCCAGGGTCACACAGAGAGCCAGAGATGGTCGAATGGTGTGCTGCTCCAGCAGTGTGGGCAGAGCCTGGAAGGACCTTACTTAACATATTTGACAGCAATGACTCTATTTATGTAACTGCTTATTCTGAGCTTTGGTCAGAATGTGGGGATTAGTAAAATGGTTCTGTAAACAACAGCAGCTTCTAGGGTTGCTCTAATTCACCTCAGAAACCTGGTGCAAATGACTCTTAAGTTATAGCACACAGTATTCTAGTGCAGTCCTCAGTATGTGATGAATACTGGAACTACATTGTATAAACACTTTCAGATGTTTTGGAAGGAAGAATGAAAAACCTAACTGCTGCTAATTTTAGTGGGCATTTGCCATCAAATCTAGGAGTGATTTTGAAGGCTTGTCAATAGCTGCTAATGTATCAGAGGTGATTTATTATCGTTGCAGTTCAGGAGTCACTGAGTTACTGTCCCTGCACATGTGCACACATGCCCACATGCAGGGAATATTTGAGGGTTCTGCAGCAATAGTTCAAAGTGCTGCAGCTACATCATTCTGCCAGACTCCCAAATTGTGGGTATTGGGATTGTGCCAGTGTGGTACTCAACCGTGATAGCTCCTGCCTTTCTCCATGTGTGGGTGTTTACCTGAGCTGCAGGGTGTCTTCATGCATGTGGTCAGCAGTCATTTTCTTCAGTGCCTGGTGGCAGTTTTGGCTTCATAGCTGGGTCTGCCCGCAGCCTCTGCTGCAGGATCAGAACCAGTTTTGCAGTCTGCCTTCCTATCTCACAAGGCAGGAGATGGCTTGAGGCAGGATGAGGCAAGAGGCGTGAACATGCTGAACTGAGATGTGATAATATTTTCTGGGAGAGAGAATCAGCTTCACTCGGGCGTTGAAGACTGGGGTCCTAGTGTGGGATTGAAAGAAATGAGAGCAGGATCTTGCTTTGCAGGGTAAAGATGTTGGTAAAAAGGTGAGAACAGAAGAAGGCATATTTCAGGCAATCAGTATGTGCTGTAGAACATACCTGCTCTACAGCCTTGCATTTCTAGCTTTTCCTTATTTTAGGAAAGATTCCTTACAAAGATCAAGTTAGATCTGTATTTCTTTAAAGAGAAAAAAACACAACACACCAAAACCCAAATCAGATCTAGAAACATTCTGCTGGTACCATAACACAACCACACAGCTCTAAGTGGTAGTTCACGTTGATGATAGTTTTAGTAACATGAACCATAAGCACGTGGTATCAGAAGGGAAGACCCTTGAATTTGGCGAGGACAATGCAAACACTATCTTGTATCAAAAAAACACACACTTCTGTTCTAATTCTGCATTTTAGGGTTTTTTTTTCTTAGAGTGTTTTATGGTTTCTGTTGATAATTTTGTGGTTCTGGATTGTAGTTTTGAAGGAAAAGAACGTCTGTGAGGATTGTCCTGTTTGGGAGGCTGTGGAAGGGTGCTCATAAACAGTAATGACTACATGAAGTTAAGCATTATATGGTCTTATAGTAATGCACCTTTAACAGTGGCAGGTGGTTTTTCAGACAACCGTCCTTTAATGGGTTGCTTTAAGAGATTTTTTTACTTCCCCCTTTAATTAAAGGGTCAAAGGGGGACAGCCCTCAAGTGAGTCTATGTTAAGCAATAGGATTAAACTACTGGCACCAGAATGGGAAAGGAAAAAATTCACAGATTTTCTTCATAACCTGCAAAAAAAACAATACAATCTTAAATATGCTGTGAATACACTTTACTCACTTGCATTTTTTTTAAAGTAAAAAATGTGTAACAACTCTCCTGAGCATGGTTGATTGTGCTGAAAAGTAGTTAAATAGGCAGCAGTGTAAATATACTGTTTTGTGGACTTTACATACATGCTGAATGACAAGAGTCTCGTTTTTCTATGCCACTTTCACCTTTAGAAGCTGTTTGGCTTTTCTTGAAGGTGAAATGTGGGTATTACTTGTAAGCTTCAGGAATCTCTGGGATTTTTTTGTAGCCTTGTTTTGTTTTCTGACTGTCTGGGCTTGCTTAAGGAATTATTAAGATTTGAATAGAAATCAGAGAACTCTTTAGAATTGGAATGATCAGAAACTTCAGTGACATGGTGGATGTTATGGAGCATATAAGCAAAGGTCAACTCTATCCTGTATGGGTAATTCGTAGAAAACTTTGTAGGAAACTTGGTATGATCTCTGAGTGGTAGCATCTTAAATACTTAAGTGGAACAAGACACACTGCTAGCGCATCAGTACTGGTGGTTGAAGTAGCTTTGGCATATACCATTAGTTTTTGAGAGCTGCTGTAAATTTGTCTATGAATAAAGCAAATCCTTGTATCGATGTTCTCAACACATAAGGTACAGAGAGCTGCCGCTTCATACAGTGAGCAAACGTGCTGAGTATTTTAAAGTACCTCTGTTAACATGGTGGGTTTATTGCCTTGCATTGTAGTAGGATTTCCTAGGTACCAGGCTTATCAGTACACAACTTCAAAACCTAAAAATCTACTCCAGTGTTATTTGAGTGATTTCTTTGTGGTTTTTGAAGGAGCACTTTAAAAGCCAAGTTCTTTAACAATTGCAATTGAGCACAAGTGGTTTAACACAAGAGTTTGGGAGTGATTTTTTTCCTTTCATTAACATCAACAGCAAGTTCCTGCTATTAGTACAAGGCTGTTAAAATTTCCCAGTCACTAAAGCCTGGAGGGCAGCCTATGGCCACAGATGAGAGCTTGTGAAGCTGGGATACTAGCTACAAACAAGTCTGCAATGCTGTCTTCTTCCCAGGCAAACAACATTAACAAAATGTGTGGCAGTACATTCATAAGGAATATTGTTACTAAGATGATGTTTGAGATGTATCTTGCATTTGCAACACCCAGGTGGGCTTCACAGTGAGGAGTGGGGCCAGCTCCTTGGGGAGCATCTACAGCAGTGGCCTTGGGTGTGCTGTTGATAGTTTGTCAGAAGAGAAGAGTTACAGAATCACACAATTGTAAGGACTGGAAAAGACCTCTGGAGATCATCCAGTCCAGCTCCCTGCTAAAGCAGATTCCCCTCGATCAGGAGGCACAGGAACTTGTCCAAGTGGGTTTGGAAACCTCCAGAGAAGGAGACTCTGCACCCTTCCTGGGCAGCCTGTGCCAGGACTCTCTCACCTGAAGAACAAAGGAAGTTCTTCTTTATGTTCAAATGGAATTTCCTGTGCTCAGGTTTGTGCCCGTTACCCCTTGTACCATCACCGAGCACCACAGAAAAAAAGACAAGCCCCATCCTCTTGACACCTGCTCTTTAAGTATTTATAAGCATTGATGAGGTTCCCCCTGCCAGTCTTCTCTTATCTGGGCTAAACAGCCCCAGGTCCCACAGTCTTTTCTTATAAGAGAGATGCTCCATTCCCCTGATCATCTTTGTAGCCCTCCATTGGACTCTGGAAGTTCTCTGTCACTCTTGAACTGGGGAACCCAGAGCTGGATGCAGTACTCCAGGTGGGACTTTACCAAGGCAGAGAAGGAGGAGAACCTACCTTGACCTGCTGGCCATATTCTTCTTTATGTACTCAAGAATGCCATTGGCCTTCTTGGCCACAGGCACACATCACTGGCTCATGTTTAGTTTGCTATTAACCAAGAAGTAAAGTTGGCTATAACATGCCTGGAGAGACTACAGGATGTGAGCAAAACACAGGGGTGTTTTTTTTCTCCCCTAACTGAGCCTTGTGCCCAGCTCTCCCTGTTGTGTTCCTGATTGCTCTACGCTGTCTGTGTTAGCAGAAAGCTGCAGACTTTGCAGCCTGGCTGTGATGTGACCCTGCCTGCGCAGCTGAGCTGTGCTTTGGCCAACCCTCCCTGGAGCTGGCTGGAGGCATCTCACTATGCGGCACATGAAGTCTTTTGGAAGATGGGAAAACAATAAACCAGAGAAGATGCACAAGAGGGACTGGGTTGCCAGAGGAAATGTGTGAGCAAGGTCTTGGAGACTTCCCCAGTGCCTCCCACATAGGATGCAGACTGTGGGACACCTGCCTTAAGCAGTGCTGCTGGCCAGCCCCATGGATGTCCTTTCCTCCATAGTCGCCCAGCCTTTTAGCCTTCTTGGCCCTGGAAGCAGCCACTATGGCCAGTAAAAGTGCTGCTGTGCCCTCTCTGTTGGCAAGCACCTGCCTTGTTGGCACAACAGTTTCTGCTGCAGTTTGATGTGATACGAGGGACTGCAGGGACCAGAGGAGAAGGGACTTGGCAGATTTGCAGTGAAAAGCTTTATAAAAACTTGTAATATACTCGCTTGGGCATGGTACTTACTGTGCATGTGTATGAGTATATAAATGTGAAAAATTCATATGTATGTGTCTTAGACTTTAGAATTTATATTGATTTGAACTAAGGTAGGAGTTTGTCTTAGTTTTTCCACTTACAACTGAGTTCTTTGAAGACCTTTAAGTCGCTATGTTCTTGTTTCAACGATACGTCAAATAAAAGCTGCTGAATATATGCTTGTCTGTCATCCTTCTGCTCTTCTTGTGGAGTTGGAGTTTGTGTGAGGAGGGAACCTGACAGGTAATAAAAATGATGATGACAGCTCTGCAAGTGATCTCTGAATTTATAGACTAAAATATAAAGGTCTCTCACAAGCCAGTGCCTATAGAGAGGCTGGCATTGAGGCGACTTCTGAAAGATAAAGGAATTTAAATACATGATGTGAGCTCTAATTTCAAGAACATAGTCTTTAACATTTTAATGGAATAGGACAGACCGTGCAAAAGCTCAGTCCAAGTGAAGAATATTACTTACACTTTAGTAGTTATTGGAATTAGTGAATACTGTGTTATTCTATCTTAAAGAAAAGGTGTGGTCCTTAGCTGTAATGTTTTGTCAAAGCTGTCAAATTCTTTAGGTTTGTTTTTCAACTGTTTCACAAAATACTCCATTATATGCATTTGCACTAAGTGAAAGTGCTTCATCTGTGTTTTGGGCAGTGAACACAATGCTTTGAATAGTTCAAAAGAGGAAAGTAAAGAGACAACAAGTATGACACATCAGGCTTAGGCTAAGAGACATGAAGGAGCACAAGAAATGTAGATGAGACAGAAATGAATTAGTTAAAAACAAAGTCTTAGACAACTAGTAATAGAAATGCAGCACCAATAAATATTTGTTGTGTGGTTGTAATAATGCCTACTTTGGTTCTTTGGATGCTGTGCTTGTTGCTGTAACATTTGTAAATCACAGCATTTCCCATGGAAACTGTAAATGCAGGTTAATGAAAACTCAGGGCAAACTGTCCATTTTCAGCCATTTTATTGAAATATCTGTTGGCCTCTGGGATGAGCTTAAGCTACCAGTGATCTGCAGACACAGAGGTCAGGGATTTGCGGTGTAAATGAGAGTGAGCACACATAATCACTGCGTGATGTCCTGTCTTTCTGCTTGACTTTGGCTTTATGATTTGGCATGGCTAATGACTTTCAATTACGTTCAGGCATCACACTTGTTAAGATAATGCCAAAAGTTTGCAAAGAAGCAACAGAGAGACAGGAAAGCACCCTGTTTCACCTTACAAAACTCTCTGCTCAGTGATGATGGTGGGGAGTGATGATCTTTCCTCTCCTCCATTTTACTGCTGAGGGGAGAAGATGAACGCAACAGAGAGAATGGCTGTGGAGAGCCATCAGTGTAAGGTGCAGAGCTAATTGGGCACCAGATCTGCCTGGAGTGAGGGACATGAAAGGTCTGTCTCTCCCATCACCCTGTCTGTTCTCCCTGGCTGAGAGTTTGACTCTCTCATTGTGCATGTCCATCCTTCCTCTGGTCATCTTCTGCTTTAGTGCTGGCAGAGAAGGAGCAGGGCTTGGGGCTTCATTCTGTGTTTTTATTTTCCTGAGTTTACTAGAGTAAATGGAATTTATCAAGGAGCACAGTGGAAGTGAAAACAGGGGTGTAAACAAGTAGTCACAGGGACTGAGGCCTGCCTCTTGAATATGCAGCTTCCCTTAGAAAACAAGAAAAACAAACCAAAATCTAAACAAAACAAAAACCAAACCAAAAAGGGGCGGGAGGCAGGGAGAAATGAGTTGGAGAAGACTCGGATATGTTTATTCCACTGGAAAATAATTCTTTTGATCTTCAAGGAGGTGTGTGAATTTAGGAGAGAGAAGAAAGACAGGTAATTTCTAGGTTTCTTTTTTTTTTTTTTTCTGAAGCAGAGCCTCAGGCTTTTTTCCTCTTCTCTCCACGCCTCCCTCCTTTTTTTTTTTCCCTCTTTATTTTCATCACACATTTAATTTCTCTGAAGCGTTCCAGTCTCGATGCAGCCTAAAAGCATTTGAACAGAGCAGCACACACACCTGTCAGACCATGGGGCAAATGATAAGGGGATGCCAGTATATGAACTGTAGGAATTAGCTCTTTGATGTATAGCTTTAGAGCTAATGGTATCTCACTCATCTTAGGAGAGAGCCTTTAACTGCAGACAGTTTTGTAAGTTCCCACTTGTATTGTTGTATTTGTTGATGAATTTCATGTATTTCTGCACTTTTTTTATTACATGGCAATTCAGCTGATGACTTTTTTTTTCCCTAAGAATTTGAAGTATGTAAACCATGTACAACACAGCAACACAACTCTTAAGTGCATTAATTCGTGATCAAGCTCTTCCTCTCCTTTTTAATTCAGCACATCCTTTAAGTGTTGGGGTCCAAGGTCTACCCTGCTAGCCCAGAGAAGGGACTGGATGAATGGCTGAAGGCAATAACTTCTTAAAATAACCCAGCTAGACTTTCAAGAGCATGTCTGCTCATGGCTTTAGAAACACTGAATGCTTAATGCAACTCAGAACCCATGCTAATTTGTATTGTAATGGAGGAGAGTGTTTTTGTCTGCCCAGACTGGCTGGTATACCACTCATTTTAAAGCAGATGTGCAAGGGATTTTCTTCCATGTTTGCAGCAGTCACCACAGTTCAGCTGGATGTTGACCTGCAAAAGACAACCCTTAGGTCAGAGGACAGGCAGACTGTCTGTTGCTCACAGCCATATGCTTGCTCACATCAGTTAAAGCTCATGGGCTGTCACTGCTGACCTTTCCCCTTGAGTGCTTTATTAATAGTTTGCTTCTTCCTGGGTCATCCATTGCCGCTGCGCATTTCTGTGGCTTCCATCTGTGTAAATACAAGCTTAAACTTTCAGTATGGCTGGTTTTCCACTTTTGTCCCCAACACGTCTGGCTACATGGCATAGTGTAGACAAACCTGAACCGGTCCCAGTCTGTGTCCCCTGCCCTGGTTGCCAGTGATGCCATCCAAGAAACTGCTGCTAGTGTGTAGGAAGATGAAGAAACAACTTGGTTCAGAGCATATTGCATGAGGAAAAAGCACCTGTCATTTTGGATGAGAGTCTCTGTTGTCGCTGCCAAAGCCATCAGACAAGGATTTGCAGTGTCAGGTTTGTCAGTTGTCACAGATGAGGATTCTTGACAGTTAACACCTGCATCTCCTGTTGTGAGGGCTTCACATCTGGAGCTGAGGATGTGCATTTCAGCCTCCCAGGTTTCCAGGTGTGGAGTTCTGGTTTTTTGATGCTTTGAAACCTGAAGAAGCAGTGAAACCTCATAGCATAGGTGGGACAGTAAATGCAGCGAACTATTTGTCACAGGTGGCTTGACTTTTTGTATCAAAGATTAAGTTGTTTTCCATGTCTGTTAATGCTGCTAATGTTTTACTATTGGAGATTGTTTAAGGAAAGGGTGTGATAGCAAATCTAATAACATACAGTAGCCAGCAGTGCTAATGTGCACGTTTTCATTTTGTTGTGGAGCATGTTAAGAAAGGATCAGATGCAAGAGTGAAAGAAAATTCTGAGCTTTGGATGATACCATGTTTTATTTGTCAGGATAATTCGTAACTCTAGACTTTGTTCAAGAACTGCTTTTAATAATCTTGTTCTGTAAAGCAGTCACTTAAGGTTTATCTACAAAACAAAGCACGTTACAGCACCTGATGTTATCGACAATGTAGCTGTAGGGATAATCAATTCAAATGAGAAATGCCTCTGCAGTCTTTGGTACGTTATGAAGCTGCCATTTTAAAGATTTATTCCAGTATTAGCAGCTGAGGATTTTGGCAGGGGGTTACATCTGTAGAGTTACCAGTTTGCTTTAAGTTGATTACAAGCATATGAATTTATTAAAATGTTTTATTTAAAATGTCTGAGAAGTTTTTTATGAAGTTCTCTTTTATGGGCCCTTCATTTACCTTTAGAGGCTGTTCATGCATCATTCAGTAAGCCTTCAAACTTTCTGGTGCTAAATGATTCCAATAAAACATTTTAAGCTTTTAAAAAGTAGGAGTAATAGGACTTCAGTTGATATTTTCACTCACCTATAGTTTGTACGTTTACACTGTGAACTCCTCCTGTTTCAATGTAGGCGTTTAGATGCCAACCATATTACTGCCATACCAGAAGACAGTTTTGAGGGTCTGGTGCAGCTGCGTCACCTTTGGCTGGATGACAACAGTCTGACAGAAGTTCCCATCTATCCTCTCAGCAACCTCCCCTCTCTGCAGGCCTTAACGCTTGCGCTCAACAAAATCACGCACATTCCAGACTATGCCTTCACAAACCTCTCCAGTCTTGTTGTTCTGTGAGTATCTCTAACTGTATTTTTAAGTCACACTGATTGTTTCCTCAGTTAAAGAGTTTTGATTAATCCAGGATAGCACTGAAAACAGCTGTTTTGCTGTTTTAGCTCAGTTGTCTAGTAACAGCCTATCCTGCCAACACAATACTTTGTATACTGGGCAACTTGCTGAAGGTCTGACAAAGACTTTGTCCTAAACAGAAAATCAAACAGTCTATGGGCAGTGAGATTGATGTATATTTTCCTGACATCTCGTTTCAGTAACGAACATTTTAAACCAATGGTTGTCAAGAGAAACTTTCAGAGATAATACAAGAAGAAAATATTAGCTACCCCAGATCTGTTTCTGCAAAGTCTTAAATATGTCTAAAAATTAATATGTAAAATGAGTTGAATTTATGTGTTTAAATCTAATTTTGTCATAATTCTGGATAGCAAGTAAAGGTTTAATAGATTGTCTTACCTGCAGGCAATCTGTATTGCTCCCCTGTAAGGGTGAAATGTTTCTGTCTGGAAGTGAAAGATATTCTTCTAGGTAGTCCACCCCATGTCGTGTTTCATCTAAAACATTGAACTGTCTTGATTTCATAGAAACATCTGCTGATTTAACATACATGAAATAATTCCACTTGCTTTCATACTTGTTTTGTTTTTGCTTTTTAGACATCTTCATAATAATAAAATAAAAACTATAGGAAAACACTGTTTTGATGGATTAGACAACCTTGAAACCTTGTAAGTAAGCTTCTTGAAGTAATTTGTTGTTCACTCTTCGCCTCATTGCCACATTAATCGAGGTTACCCTTCTGGTGTGGTGAAGATTTTGCAAATCAGGCATGTGTGCACCACACAACACCTACCACTCATGCTTAGGTCCAGCTCAGGGTTTGGAACTGAAGGTTGATAACAGTGCAGGGCTCCACCAAAACTAATTAACTATCTTGAAGAGGAGGTAAATATTAGCCTGGGTGAAACGTCACGTTGGATGATGTGGCTTTCATGTTCCTAGCCCCCATCTAGCTGGCCTATCTTTACATAGCTCTCCACTGAGTCAGGTGGATATATCAGAAGTGTTTGAGCGGCCCTGTGGGTGATAAGGGACAAATATTTGATTATCAGATTTACTGTGGGATTAAACATATTTAAGGTACTTTGCCAAAACTGTTGTGTGACGATAGGAGGTTTCTTATAGGGCCCCAGCAGGCTGTTTCTCCACTGCTCCTCCCTCACTGCATGGGCACCACTGCCTGCCAGGGAGACTGGCACTGGCACATCTCTGCAACTCCCAAGCCCATCCTCTGCAGGCAGGGGGAACACAGCCCCGTTCTGCTTCCCAGCCTCTGGGACAAGAGATTGACCTGAGTTCACTTCAAATGCTGGCAAATATGAAGATGATGGAGCAGTTGATCCAAAACGGCCTTATGTTCCTTCAGACAGAAAGAGGGAAGGGGAGTGGGAAGCATCACTTTCCCTCTCCTGGTACTTGTTGCCCCAGAGCTGGGTGTCCTGAGTGGCTGGGTCCCACCTGTCCTCCTTCCCTGGAGCAACTGCTTGATGAGGAGTGACTTTCGGCTGCTTCAGTTACATTGCCCATTTCCCTTCACTTAACTGAGTTAATGTCTAATAAGTGCCATCTCCTTCAGCAGTGCATTTTGTTATGCTTTGGAGTATGCTAAATAAATGAAACAACTGAAAGTGGGCAAAGACCAACCAGTGCCATCCACTGTTACCATGAGAAATTTGTGTGAGTCCAGGAATGCTGCTTACTCCAGCTATCTCAACACTCTCTTAGAACCTCGTTTAGTAATTACATGCTATATAAATATACATAGCGGATGTAAGACTCTCAAAATAGTTTTGCTGCTCATAAGGAGTCCCTTTTGTGGAAAAAAGATGGGGGCAGTTCTTGAGATTACTGCTAGAACAGTGACATGTTAACTGAGATTTCAACAGATCTTGCCACCGATGCATCCAGATTTCAGTGTGATTACATCTGTTTCTGTTCAATATGTATCATTGTTTTTGCTGCAAGGTCTGCTGTTACCTAACTGCTGTTGGTTCCTTACTGGTTGTTTTATAAAACCTGACAGAAAAGTTTTCTTAGTAAGCTGATAAAGAGCAGACGTTTGAATCTACTTTTTTTAAAACAAGCAAACTTTGAAATCTTAGTTCATTTCCTTGCAAATTCTGTCGAAGAAAAACCTGTGAGGTGTTGAGAAAGGCTGAGCTTTTCCATAAAGAAATGCTGTTTGACTTCATATGAATAGTCATCTGGATAATGTTAAATACGTTACCTAAGTTGTTGGCTGGTCATAAAGCATGTCAAACAGCAGAAAACTAAATCTTAAGTTAAAGTTATTCTATGGTCTAGGTAAAGATGTTCTGAGAACTTTTTACTTCCATTGAATTGTCTTCAACAAAAACTATTTTGACAATTCCTGACCACTGTTAAGAACTTTCTAATTTTCCTGCTTTGTTTCTTCTAGGGATTTAAATTATAACAACATGGTAGAGTTCCCTGAAGCCATAAAAGCACTCCCAAATCTAAAGGAGTTGTGAGTATTTCTTATTCTCCCTTTTTACCAAATTTCTTTCTCTTTTTCATAAATAAAAAGAGAAACAGAATTCCTGGGTTTCAGAATGCTTGGCTCATTATGCAGCAGCCTCAATCAGATTAAGTATGCTAAGTGAAGCTGCAATTAAAGGAAAATATAATCATCAGCTAGAGAGGGAACCTATTGAAAATGATTTTGGAGATATATAAGCAAGCAATTTATTCAGGAGAATAATTAGCATAGATCTTAATCATTAACTGGTTTTGGCTTCCAGTAGCAAAATGAAGTATTCACTGATCACACGTTTGCCTTGTTGCCTCCGTAAGAGAGGAGGAATAAGAGAGAAAGCCCAGGATTGTGTTTTGGACAGAGTAGTGACTTTGTAATGTACTATTTTCAGTTTAGCTGATGTGCAGTAGACAGAAATCATACCTTCAAAGTTATTCATGTAGTTTGACTTTTTCCTATTGAACTGCAATCCTATTTTTGGCAGGATTAAGATTTGAGTAGGTGTGAAGAAAATGACTATTGCTTGAATCTACTGGCAGTATATTTTTAAATGTTGATTTTCTTCTTTGCTAATATCTTTAGGGGATTTCACAGTAACTATATTTCCATAATTCCTGATGGGGCATTTGCAGGAAACCCCCTTCTAAGAACGATGTAAGTAATTTTCATGCGTCTATTTTTAGCCTTTAGCAGATAGTGACTGTAAGAACAATGATTGAAACATGTTTTTAATTTCCCAGACATTTGTATGATAATCCTTTGTCTTTTGTGGGGAACTCAGCATTTCAGAATCTGTCAGATCTGCATTCCCTGTAAGTATCCTCTCAACTGTCTTTCTAATACAATAACTGGATATGAAATGTTGTGGCTAAGAACTCTTACTACGTTTTCTGATTGCCTCTTACCTTTTAAATGTTTTTTGCAGTGAGCTTCAATAGGCATTGTTATTGTTAGGAATATCCAGTTTCTTCAGAAGCTCTAGTAAATAGGCTTTAGAACCTTTTGAGTGTTTTTTTCTTTAAATCTTCTTTGCCTTGCATAAGACACATAACCTCAGGCCAAACGCTCAGGTTCTTACTTAAACAAACTGCAATATGTCCTGGGTGGTTTTTGAACAGGGATGTACATTGTGAGAATGTTTGACAGGTTAGTGCATGCACGTTCTCAAAAGAGATCAGTTCTGGGGGTGACAAGTAAGCAAAATGGAGTGAGACTTCAAACCTTGAACTGCAAACTACCTATGCGTTTATGCCCTTTTCATACATGTATTGATGCAATTCTTTCCAGCTTGATGAATTCCACTTGTTTGCTAATGGAAGAGCAAATTACCAGTATGAAAAGCACAGAAAAGACTATATTTTAAAGACTATTCATGTGTAAATTTGAAACAAAAGTTCTAAGAACTTTAGAACGTCTCCTTAGTGAAAATGTGTCCGATAGCAGGATTGAATGTCACAATAATTTGCATAATAGTTTGCAGCTAATTTTTGTGGGGATTCTTCTAGGGTCATTCGAGGTGCGAGCATGGTGCAATGGTTTCCTAATTTGACAGGAACAGTTAATCTGGAGAGCCTGTAAGTATCTTCCACAGAAATAATTTCCAATAGTTTCTTGGTTTTGCCTCTTACGAAGTGATTAAATGGTATTAGTGGATCTGGAAAGCAACTGGATGTATGTGCTCTTCATGTGAATAAATGGAATGATATGGCTTTCTTTCTTGTGATACTTGGGTGCCTCTTGGTTTTGTGGCTGTTTTTTTTAATAGTCTAAGCGGTCAACAGCCTATGAAAAGACTGTTGATACTAAACCTCCACTCACAGAAGTGAAAACCATAGAAGTTGGCTTTTGCCTAAAAAAGAAACCAAGAAAAAAAATGGTGGGTGGATCTAGAACCCGGATAGCTGAGACACCTTCCTTATTCGGCTCTTGCATATGTTTGTTAGGCCATCAACAATAAACAATGCAAATACTTCATTTTTTTCCCACAGGACTCTAACAGGGACCAAGATAAATAGTATTCCTGTTAACTTATGCCAAGAGCAAAAGGTGCTACGAACTTTGTGAGTATACACAGTGTGATAATATCATCTGCATCAGAATGTTTTAAAGGAAACTTTAATTTAAAGCAAAAGTATTGGTTAGAATTGCTCATCTTAATAGCTCTATCAGTGCTGGCAATGTGATTCTTGTTTCTTAATTCTTCAAATCAAGATTCACAGCAGAGTTGATGTAATATCCTTATATTCCTGAAGATTTCCCCTTATAGGGATCCTCTGTATTTCTTTCATGCATTGTAGAAGATGTGTAAGGTGGTGCTGCAGAACAGTCTTCACTTTTTCAGATTCACCTGGCCACCATTCATTTCAAACACAACAGTAGTTACCTACATTCAGAGGTTAAGGAAGAGTTTAGTTACAGTGCTTCCACTTTTTGTGTTTGGGAACACAACAGAGAGCATCGGGAACAAAAGAAAGGAGACAAGGATTAGGAAGAGTATAGTAATACAAAGGCAAGATACAGAAGGCAGTAAGGATGTGTTAAAGCAAATAGAAAAACCCCAAACTGGTTGGGAGGGGAGAGACAAAGCCATGTTTACAAAAGATATATGCAGGAACATTTGAAACAAAGTGCTGAAAAATGGAGGGAAAAAAAAATCTTCTCTTTTGTAGAAGAAAAACTGGGGAAAAGAAATGATGAAGTAGGATGTATTTTCAAATGGCAGTTAATTTTTTTAACAGAAACTGGAGGATTATTTGCAAGTTTCTAGTCTCTTTTTTTTTGCTACATGGTTTCAAAGAAAACTCTGAACTTTCTTAGCTCTGTGTAGGGAGGTTCCAGCACACTAAATCAGAAGTTGCACCAAGTTCCTGCCTTGCGTGCCATCTGTCCAGGTCATTCTGAAAAAGCAGTTTAGCATTAAAACTATTTAGATTACAACTCTCAGATTTCAGCAAACTTGTTCAGTATGGTTTTGGGGTGTGTGCATGTCCAGATGCAGAGCTGAAAGCAATGAAAATGGATGTAGAATATACACAGAACAAGATTGAGAGTAATCTCATGAGCTGTTGAAGCCACTGTAAAGGCTCAGACTGTTTCTCCCTTTTCATTTACAGAACACTAGTTTCAGTAGAAGTTGATCAAATACACAGTTTGGAGATGATTTTTTTAATGCTTGCTTGCTTTATATCACTGATTAAATATTTCAAGAGAGTTACAAAATAGAACTGCTCACTGAATTTAGAGGCAAAAAGAGGAGAGAAAAATTTAGCTTTTAAAGAGATTATATGAATAGAATGAATGTAAGACAATTAACGTTTTATGGAGTTACATAGACAGCCTTATTTCTGCTCTCTGCTGACTCTCTACTCTCTGCAAGCTGGACATAGCAGTTCTTCCTTTCTGCATCTTTGGGTGTATATATGTATAACCAAAGTGCATAGTGGGGCTAGTTAGGACAGCTATGCAGAGACCACACTTCTGATTACCATCATAACTTTGTCTAAGCTACTCTTAGTTTTTCTGCCAAATATTACTAATAGGAAGGTTTTTCTACCAATCAAATTAAGAGTTAAAATTTTTGGGATGTTTTGAGTAGAAAAAAATTGAACTAAGTACTTTTCTCCCATTTTCTGTTTTGAAGGGACTTGTCTTATAACAATATAAAGGACCTCCCAAGTTTTAAGGGCTGCCACTCCTTGGAGGAAATGTAAGTAGAAATACATGTTATTTATCTCTGTTACCCCTTATGCTGAATCCAAGTCTGTAGAATTTTTTTCTTCATATTTGTCAAGTTTCTAAGCTTGACAGAGATAATATGACCATCTCATGTGAGGAGTGTGCTAGACAGTGAATTAAACCATTTTTGTTTCCTCAATTAGCTAAGGCTTAATTGTTACTATGGCACCAAAAAAAAAATGAAGGACACCTTAATCCTGAATTTCATACTAGTATTGCCATACACGTAAATGGAATAAACATTTATGTGTTTTCTTTCCTGCCAATTATGTCTTCTGCTCTTCATTTCACTCTTAATCATCAGCCTGTGCTCCTGTAAGATGTATTTTCTTCTAGCTCCTGTAAGATACATTCAGAACCTATCTCTACTTTTCCTTACTTCATTGCTATAAAGCTTCTTAAGCTTTATTTCCAGACCCTACACAATTTGTCTGCCTGCATGTGTTCCCTCTTCTCTTGTTACCTCTGCTGCACTCAAGCTTCATTTCCCTTAACCAGAGTGGGGTTAATAGACTTCTCACAGGCCTTTGTTGTTATATTCTTGAAATTTTGGGGCTCATTGTACACATAGTTCAATGTAAAGGGAGCTAGTGGCAGTACTTAATTGGTTTGCCTACAAGGGGAAAAGGAGAAAAATCCTGCCATTGTTAAGGGTGAACCTACGTATTAGCAGGCACTGAGCTACCCCTTGGTTTGAAATCAGCCCAGTTAGTCAATCAAGTTCTGTTTCTACTTGTTTGACTCGCAGTTCCTTACAACATAATCAAATCAAGGAAATCGCAGAGGACACCTTTCAAGGACTGTCTTCCCTTCGCATCCTGTAAGTGCATGTATCTTGGTTTACTCAGTATGCAGCTAATGTTTTTGATTCCTTTATAAACTGAGACCTGGGTTTGGTGTTAGAAATCTGATTGATGGCAAAAGGTCAAGTATGCCGGGCCCTAAGGTGAAGCAAACCATATACAAGAGAGACTAGCAGAAGCTGGTTTCAGTCCCATTCTTTTCAGTCTCCATTTTTTTCCCAGTCAGAGATATTTTTTTAATATATGGAGATGAAAAAAAAGGAGAGGGTTTCTTTTTGTATTTTATTATTACTATATTATTCCATTAGATAGTATTTATTGGAGAGATCTTACCTGTTTTCCTCAGGAGCTAAGCAGTTAGTCTTTGTCTAGGTGAAATTTATATATTGAAATGATCAGGAAAAAAAAAGGACAAATTGACAAGTGTTTTAGAAGGAATGTAATAAGAGAAGTCATGATGGTCCAGCATGAGCTGGATCTGCATTTTAGAACCTAACAAAGCAGATGCTTTTTTAATTGTTCTGTTGTAGTCTTCTCCCACCCCTGTCACTGTGCCCTGCTACAGCTGCAGTTGTCACCAAAGGGATTGTTTAGCACCAGAAAGAGAGACAGGAATAGGAGATTATTTCTACTTAGAGGGTGAGATGAAGCAAGATACAACTGCCTTACCGAGGGATTGGACTGCTACTACATCTGAATGACTGGGGAGAAAATGGAAATGGGAGGGTTGTCAGCTTTTCTGACAAAGGCATATTTGTCACCTTAGCTTTCTTCTCAGTAAAGTGACTGTTCCAAAGTTTTGATGAAACTGTTAAAATAATCTTAATTTGTCATTCATTGCAGTGACCTCAGTAGAAATCAGATCCATCAAATCCACAAGGAAGCTTTCACCACTGTTGGAGCTATTGTTAACCTGTAAGTAGGCTGTTCTGTGCAGCAGCCCTCCCCTATCTATCATTAAACTGCTGTGATAGTAGATGTTTTTAACTTAAAATTGATATGTGTCCATCATGACTTTCATCTCTGTGAATCACAAATCCTCTCGCTAGCTGATTGTATGCAGGGCACACTTCAAAATGTGTGTTGTGCTGAGAAGCATTTGTCAGACCACAGCCTCAGTATGAGACTTCAAAAAGCCTTCATGCTTCAATGAAATGTATGATGTAGGGTCTTCAAACTTATTTTGTTGTAACATTTTTCTAACGTTCACATTTCAGAGACCTAAGTTTCAATGAACTAACTTCAGTTCCAGCTGAAGGATTAAGTGGACTGAACCAACTGAAACTTGCAGGCAATTCTGAGCTGAAGGAAGCTTTGACAGCAAAGAACTTTGCCAAGCTCAGGTAAGTTGGTAAATAACACCACAGGGTGCCTTGGTTATTCTGTCAGTAACAAGGAATATGACAATAAATGAAGACAGTTTAGGTAATATTCATGGCAAATGATCAGGCCCTTTGCTGAGTCCTGTAGTGCCTTAATGTTGACATATATGAACAAGCATCTGACTCTTCTGGTATAGAAGCCATTTGCAGACAATTTTCTTGGAACCTTTTATATTTTTCCTCCACCACTTTTCAGGCAGGTATCATTTGACTTTCGAGTAGTGCTTTGTGTGGGTTCCAGCTGTTAGTGAACTGAGCACATCTGTCTTGCAGAGTGTTTTAAAAGGAGAGCACGTGTCTGATTCAGTAATCATCCCCCTTTATACATAATCTTATTTATTCTTGGAGGCACATGATAAGAGTAACAGCAGTCCTAGAAATGGAAACCTTGTACTGATTTCAGTGGGAGGTCGATCAGACAGTAATTAAATGCTTTGCATTTTCAAAGATCTCTCTTCACGTTAAGAAGCAGCAGTTAAAACTTGTATCCCATACTGTCCAACAGAAAAATTGGAAGATAGTGTCAATTTGCCTAAGGCTAGCAAAGGAATTCATGTCACTTGTAGAATCAGGACTAAGCAGTCCTGTGGAAACAGCAGATCAGTTTTTGGTGGGTTTTTTTGTGTTTGAGAATTAATGCTTTGTGGGATCTTCTGGTATTACTTCTAAATATTTACAAGAAAAGCATTCAGGAGCAATAGTGGAGATAGTTGATATTGCAGCCTTGAGTCACAAAAAATAGCTTCTGGTCTGCTATTTTCTCGTTGTTCATGTGGACTTTTAAAAACTCTATATGTAGCTGTACTTCTCCACCAGGATTAATAGTATGTACCTTTTCTGTCAAATACACACACACACACACACAAAATAGAATAGAAGAAATGAACAAATGAATCTTGTTTTGGGGCCACAAAATGAAAGATGTTAAAAACAACATCTTTCCTTTGACATTATGGTCATTTGGGAATTCACTTTCTTAGAAAACAGTTACTCCTTAACTAGCTTAATTAGTTTTCAGTTTAATTTGTACAAAACACTGATCAGACCTTGGTTTATTTATGGAGTGAGTAGTCAAGAGCTAAACATCACAGGATTGACCTTGTTCTCCTTGCAGCAGACAAGACTTAGACACATCCTTATCCTTTATCTCCATGCAAAAATTTATCAGAAATGGTTACAACTGATCAAATTTGAAGTAGGTTTTTTTATTAGTGACCATGATGACAAAAAACGCGCTTCAGTTTTAGCAGTAAAGTTGTACCACTTAAATATTTTTTTATAGCTTGTAATCTTAAGTTTGGTTACAATGGGTAATGACCTGTGTTGTTTTGCCATTATTTCAGGTCACTCTCTGTGCCATATGCCTACCAGTGCTGTGCTTTTTGGGGCTGTGATTCTTACTTAAACTCTAACGCTGAAGATTCCAGTCACCGAGATCAAGGTGCCTCGATGGAGCGTGAGAAGGGTCAGTGTTTTTTTGTACTAAACCAGCAGTATGGCTTTCATAGGATTACAGAATGGTAGGGGTGAGAAGGGACCTTTAGAGATCATCTAGTCCGACACCCCTGCAGAAGCAGGTTCACCTAGATCAGGTCACATAGGAATGTGTCTAGGTGGGTTTTGAAGACCTCCGGAGAAGGAGTCTCCGCACCTCCCTGGGCAGCCTGTGCCAGGGCTCCCTCACCCTCACAGTAAAATAGTTTTTCCAGCCTCTTTCCATTACCCCTTGTCCTGTCATTGGATACAACAGAAAAAAAGTGCTGCCCCAACCTCCTGACACCCACCATTTGTCAATATGAATGAGATCCTCCCTCAGCCTCCTCTTCTCCAGACTAAACAGCCCCAGTTCCTGCAGCCTTTCCTCATAAGGAAGATGCTCCAGTCCTGATCATCTTGGTGGGCCCATGATGGACTCTCTCCAGAAGGTCTCTGACCCTCTTGAGCTGAGAAGCCCAAAACTGGACACAGGACTCCAGATGAGGCCTCACCAGGGCAGAACAGAGGGGGAGCAGAACCTCCCTTTACCTGCTGACCACACTCTTCTTGATGCATCCCAGGATGCCATTGGCCTTCTGTCGAAAAAACTTTGGGCCAGACTAAACTGAAAATAACGATGGATGTTGTCTTTGAACAAACCATATATATTCATAGGGATACAAAAGCTGTATCCTCAAGTGCTTAGCAGTTGCTCACAGATCAGCAGTGCCATGTTACTTCTAAACATGTGAAATGGCTTTGACAGTGTAAGATGGCCTGGTTTGAAAAAAAAAAGAAATTAAAATTCAATTTAAAAAAACCCAAAAGGTAAACTGTCAGTATTGTTCCTGTCATTCTCTCTTCTGGCAGAAATAGTTACCAGTGTTTCAGCCTTCCTGTTCAGAAAGGGCTTGTCCCTCCACACTCTACTTCAAGGCTCATGGATCTTTTCCCGATGATGAAGGCTGCTGCTGCTTTGTTAGAAAGCATTGTGAGTAGCTGGGGCAAGCAGTAGTATCTCAAACTGCTGCAGAGATTTCTGCACTGAGCATTCACCCTTACATGGCATACCAGAGCAGCTCCACTTGTTATAGGCTTGAACATTGTTGAAGTGTTAGTTAGACCTTTGATCTTTCAAAGGACTACTTCCATCCTAGGCAACTTCACTGCATTTCTTTCTTAATTCCTACAGCTAATCTGTTTTTCATTTTTACTTGGATACAGCTGATGCAGATGCTCTAAGAAGTGAGGAAAATGAGGAACTGGGACAGACTATTATTCACTGTACACCAGCAACAGGTAAATAATGTGTTTTAGCCACAATGTGAACTTCAGGCATGATATTATGCAAATAGCTGTCTGTGGAATTACATGTTTCGTTCCTCGTAGTCATTCTGTACACAGAAGATTAAATTCGACAATGCTTGGGTGAAACTTCATTTGCTGTCAGTGTTGTTTTAGACGAGCAATCATGAAGATTTGGCTTGGCTTTAGACCACATAGCACTGGAGAAGGAAAAAAACCAGGAGTTGGTTTCCATAAGCAGAACAATCAAGACCGTAATACTTGTATTCAGAGCCTGCTGCATTTAATGCATGTTTAATTCTACATTGCTCTTGCCAAAGACATGTCTGTGGAGCAGACTGTATGAATGCTCATCTGTTTCAGTGAGAAGTCGGCCTGTGCTTAAAAAGCTTAACTCGAACTGCTGTCACTGGTGGTTTTAAGTAAGCTCTGTGCCTTGGTAGGACAGAGGATGAGGAACATTCATGTGATCTGTTCCCCAGCTCTGCCATAGACACATTAACTGACAGCAGAGGTCTATTACAAGTAGCTGGAGCCGGCAGTAGCACCTAAAACTACTAGAGATATTTATGCAATTAGGAGTCTTATCGGTATACCAGAACAACTCCAATTCAGGCATGAATAGTCCAGGAGTGTTGAAAGTCTTTGATCTTGCAAATGAATGTTTCCATTTTAGGTAGCTTTGTTGCTGCCCTTCTGCTTCTCTTCCCCAAACTGCAGCTTTCCACACACATTTCTAAAGCACTTGCTGTGATGTGCCTCCTACTTCCTTGCCTTTGCCACGAGCTCTCCAGAGGGTTCCTTTTATACATCTTGTACCTTTCTGTTTGCATAAATAGAAATACATAGATGAGGGAACAGTATACTTCGCAGTGAAATTACTTCTAGAGGAGCGGGGATTTTCCAAGTCTTGTTTCATTCTCTTCTCCTAAACCGGTATTTTATATCCATTATGAAAATTGTTTTTCTCTTCATCTTTTGGGTTGGCTCCAGCTTTAGAGTACAGAGTATCACAAAGATTTTGTGATCACAGACAAAAAAAACTGTGGTCAGAAAGGTTAATGTATTATTAACATAACTGTACGTGGCCTGAAAATTAATTTGACCAATGCTGCTTAATTGCATTTGATCTGCTCAGAGAATGAGAATTCTGTGTGTGTTCCATGGGTTAAATCTTTAAAGCCTTCAGCTCTCTGTTTTTGCCCATGCCAAAGATGCTGTAGCTTTAAAACTAATGAAGAGCTTGTTTTACAAGTTCACAATTTGCCTTGGTTTTCACCAGTCCCTCCCATACTAACAACTTGTTTTCTATGCCATGCTGTCGTCTGGTCATAAGTAGGACACTCCACCCACCATGTCAGTTCTGAATCATTGCTCATCTCGTAGATCCACTTTCCACTTTGCCTAATGGCAGAAGTGAATCGCTGAACAGTGACACTCCAGTAGCATAGCTGTGAAAGCCATGAAACTCATCCTTCTGAGCATGAATTTCCCCCAGCAGGCTGGGAATATAAGCAAAAGAGAAGAGACTCTAAGGACAGTTAGACCTTGGGAGAAAACAAGGAAAACGTAGTGGGTGAAGATAACTTGCTGTACAGCTAGAAGACAGACTTCCAATTGATTTTGGAAGCACAGCATTGACACTTCTGAATTTCGAAAGTAGGAAGTTGGTTTTTTAAGCAAACTCAGCTTAGCAGGTACAGTTGTATCACGTGAATGTTCTGTAAAAACAATTAATCTGGCAAGGATGTCTTGGGAATACCTTCAGAAAAGGGATTTCATTGCCCTGATAATCCAATTAGCACTCTCATTTCTTGCCTAAAAACAGAGCTTGCTCATGTAAACAAACAAAATGTTATTTTTTGACTCGTTGGTCCAGTAATTCCTGGAAGCTGCTGTAGGCCTTGGGAGGTTTTTAAGGTGAGATGAAGTTGTCATCTGCAGTTGCTCCAGCCCACATTAGGATGGGCTGTGCTTGAAGGGAGGCCGTGAGCTGTGCAGAGCCAGGCTTCGTGAGCTGAGTCCAGCTCAGAAGCTCCAGCCCGAGGTAGCAGCACAGATTGGTATTTTTCTGCTCAGCCTTCAGCTCCCTGAGTGCCCGACTGCAGGGAGAGATCCCCAGCTATTGTGCTTTGGACAATTAGCAGTGCCTAATGGGATGTAGGAGAGGTTAAACTCTTCTAATTGTTACTTAAAATCAGTAGGATTTCCCTATGGAATAAATAGCAATTAGAAGGATTAGGAGGGTAAGCAGCTGTAATGACCTTTTTTCATTGTCTTGCCTCATATTATTTTTGCTTGTTGGATGCTTTTTTTATTATTTAAGCTTTTCTAAGTGACAAAAGAAGAAAAAAAATCATTTTCCCTATGTGACTTGCCAAGCTCACAGTGCCTTTCAGTGATGAGGGAGGAGGGGGAGAGCTTGTGGTGAATTCCTGACCCTATTAAAGCTGATTAACTTGAATTTCTCGGCTGTTCTACAGATGTTTCCTTGTGACCCAGAGTTACTCCAGAAGGCGTATTTATGAATCATTTTTATGAGAGAACATGATACTTCTAAAATTTTCTCTCCCCTTACTTAGTCAGTTATGAACATTTGCTTTTATTCTCTCAGTAACTTTTTTCATGAAGTATGAAATCTAAAGCAAACAAGAAGTATTTAGGTGACACTAATAAAAGCTATTTTGAGTAGCTGAAAGGTAATTAAGTTTGTTTAGCTGGCTTGTTTGTACAGAGTATTCTCAAGTGACCATTCATCACAGTAATTATTATTTCAGGCATAATTAATTAGTAAATAATAGCTTCAGCAGAATAGTTTACTTTCAACTGACCTATTTAGCAGTTCAGCTGTATACTCTATTCATGAATTAATGAGAGGTTCTGTTGTAATACCTTTTGAAAACCTTACTTATTAAGACACACATTTTTTTCCTAAATTGGTTGTTCTCCTGTGTTTGTTTTTCTTCCAGGTGCTTTTAAGCCTTGCGAATATTTATTGGGCAGCTGGATGATTCGACTTACTGTCTGGTTTATTTTTTTGGTTGCTTTGTTCTTCAACCTGCTTGTCATGTTAACAATATTTGCATCCTGTACTCCGTTGCCATCTTCCAAACTGTTCATAGGTCTCATTTCTGTCTCTAATTTATTTATGGGAGTCTATACTGGTATTTTAACTTTCTTGGATGCTGTCTCTTGGGGAAGATTTGCTGAATTTGGCATATGGTGGGAGACTGGCAGCGGTTGCAGAATCGCCGGGTTTCTCGCAGTCTTTTCGTCAGAAAGTGCCATTTTTTTCCTGATGTTGGCAGCTGTTGAACGGAGCTTCTCTGCAAAGGAGATGATTAAAAAGGGGAAAAGCAGCCGCCAAAGACAGTTTCAGGTGGCGGCAGTGTTTGCTTTCCTGTGTGCTGTGGTAGCGGGATGCTTACCGCTTTTTTATCGAGCGGAGTACTCAGCGTCACCCCTTTGCTTGCCCTTCCCCACGGGAGAAACGCCTTCTTTAGGTTTCACAGTAACCTTAGTGCTCCTGAACTCATTAGCATTTTTGCTAATGGCTGTTATCTACACTAAACTGTATTGCAACTTGGAAAAAGAGGACCTCTCCGAAAACTCTCAGTCCAGCATGATTAAACACGTTGCTTGGCTCATCTTCACAAACTGCATCTTTTTCTGCCCTGTTGCGTTTTTCTCGTTTGCACCATTGATCACCGCAATTTCCATCAGCCCTGAAATCATGAAGTCCGTGACTTTGATATTTTTCCCGTTACCTGCTTGCCTGAATCCAGTCCTGTACGTGTTCTTCAACCCAAAGTTCAAGGAAGACTGGAAGCTGCTCAGGCGCCACGTGACCAGGAAGAACGGAGCAGTAGCGATCGCCGTCAATGCTCAAGGGGGCTGCGTCACGCAGGATTTTTACTACGACTGTGGCGTGTACACCCACCTGCAGGGGAACATCGCCGTGTGCGAGTGCTGCGAGTCGCTGCTTTTATCCAAGCCTGTGCCCTGTAAACATTTAATCAAATCCCACAGCTGCCCCACGCTGGCGGTGGTGCCTTGCCAAAGGCCGGACGGCTACTGGTCGGACTGCGGCACCCAGTCAGCCCACTCCGACTACGCGGACGAGGACGACTCCTTTGTGTCGGACAGTTCAGACCAAGTGCAGGCCTGCGGCCGCGCCTGTTTCTACCAAAGCCGAGGATTCCCTTTGGTTCGTTACGCCTATAACATACCGAGAATTAAAGACTGAAAGGCTTTTTGCCGTCAGCTCTTCTAAGAGAGGTATAACACTTCGTAAACTGTTGCCTGTTGTGACCTTTGGAGCAGGAAGCACTTTTGCAATCATCGTTTAGTGTCGTTGGTAAAGAAGGGAAGCGGGCAGTAACTTCTTGAGCCATACATTTAAAAATAATTAAACAAATAAATCAATTGCCCTGACTGTAAATAATTGGTAAACCAAATTTGTTACCCAATATTTTTACTCTTTCCACGCGATAGCTGTTTCTTTTATACAGTTTTTTTACATGCTAATGGTGTGTGTTTCCACATTGTACTCCAGTTGTACTTTGCTTCTGCTCTTGGCGAGGTAAGTTCCCTTGATTCATTTTTTTTTTCTCCTTGGGTTTTTTCTGCCAAAGCACAATATAAAGGACAGCTGTTTAATATTAAAGAGATTATTTTTAAATGTGACTTTTCTATAATTAAGAAAAAAACCCCTTCTCTTGATAGCTTTGTGTAGTGTATTCAGCATTGAATCTCAGGATAAATCTTACTGCAGGGCCAAAAAAGGGATGAATTCTCCCATACATAACTGTGACAGCAATATAGGAATACCATGATTGTTTTCTATTTCAAGCCAACATTCAATTTGAAGAGAAAAAAAGGTTTTGTTACAATAAAGCACTTGCAATCCCTGCTATCTGTAGACTATGAAATAAGCATAGTAACAGCTGTCAGGAACAATAGGATTGAACATTTTTTTTTCAGTGATGACGCATTACTTCAGGTGAAATCACAGCGAGTTTCTTCAGTATTAGTCAGTTGGGTCACACTGTTGCAAGGAATATTGATGCATCAATACAGTGCTGTTGATGTGCACAGCTCGTGTCTTCGCAGAAAGACTGGCTCGTACTCTGCAGCCTGTTGAATGTTACAGCACCCCAGTAATAGCTAAGAGCAGACTGAGATTTTAGCAAGTCGAGGGAAAATGGAGAGCAATTTTGCAATATGAGAGAAGCATTTTTTGCCAGTTCCTCTACTGAGAGTGAAGTATACTGTGCAAAGCCACTGGTTCTCATGTCAGTCAGTCCATTGATTTTAAACCATTCAAGTCCTGAAACCCAAATGATTTTAAGTACAATCAGTTGCCCATTTGTCCGTATTTAGTTTGAAATCTGATCAGTACAAAGTTATGAATGCATGATTAAGTAATTATGTTTGTTTCTTGAACAATACACTAAATCGAGAGCAAATCCACTGCCATCCCAGTTCCTCTGGAGACATTCTCGTGAAGATTTAAAGCTAGATTGCTGTTTTGAGAATTAAACTGTATATACTGTTCATACAATGAATTTTTATCTTTGTATTGTAAATTATTTGATAGAACACATGATGGGAAATGTGGCTTCAGTTCATTTTGTTAATTAAAGCTACCTCCTAAATAATAGTGGCTGCCAGTAGCGGAATGTTTAAAATGTGGTTTATATACTTTTTGCATTGTAAATAGACATGGTTGTATATTGTCACTGTAATAAAAACAGAATCCTTGTATATCAAAATCATGTAGTTTGTACAAAGTACGGGAGGATTATTTACTGTATACTGTTAATTTTGTAAGCCAAAATATTCACATGTAAAAACAAGAGAGGAGAAAACCAACCCAGAGTCGTTAGTTCGTATATTTACAATCATGAATATTACAGCTGCAATTAGCATGGAATGTTACACCGAAAGCAAATAAAGGGTACCTGAATATTGATTGTTATTTATCTCTGTGTGTCAAAAGTTAGGGCTGAAAATGGTGCACCTGTGAAATGATAGAGCATAAATAACATGTCATCTGCTCTCCACTCAACGTGGTGGAAGTTTCAGGAAAGAACTGCCAGCGAAGTGAGAAAGTTGCCCATTTAGAAGTGAAATTATGATCTTGGACTGATGCTGACTCTTGGCATGTAAAAGGCTAAAACCTTCAGAGGAGTGTTTGCCCTCTTAGAAAGCAATATTTTTAATAAAGACATTATTACATATTGTGTTTGCGTTGAAATGGTTTCAGTATGGCATGGAAAAATCATGTAGCTGATGGGTTTGGTTTTGATGCTGTTTCTATCCTGAGAGTTACGAGGTTTTTGTAGCCAGTTCCACGCTCCCTCTGTTGGCCAGGCAGTCATGGGTAACGAGAATACTTCCAACAAGGAAACTTCTCAGAAAGGACAGTAAACGCCGGATGCCACTTTGTAATCGATAGAGAAGGAAATCCAACTATCCATTTCAAACACTGCTCTTGAGGATGGATTTATTTTTTTTCTTCTCTTTTACATATGAGTCTTCACTGAAATGCTATTAAAGTGGTTGGATGCATGATCTATTTGGAGTTAGTGTTTAATTTATACATGAGTATGTTTTTCAAGTTATAGTTCTGCTAGTGATTAAGTTTTAATGCAGTCAGTCCAGTGTCTTCCAACACAGGTTTTATCTGCTGATAGAGGTGAAGGAAGACGGGCATGAAAGAATACAGCACACAGCAGTGCTGCTGAACTTGCCTGTCCAAGCATCACCACGTGCCCGACACCAGGTGAACCCAGACAAATCCAGCCACCAGGTACTGAATGCCTCCTTTGTCATGCTTTTGCTGGACAAGCTGATCTCAGTAGTGAGTTAAAATATTCAAGTGTTCATGACTGCAATAGGAGAATCATCCACTGAGAACTCGCTCCCTCTCCTCCCCACTCCAACAGCAATATCAAATATGTGGAGACAACTTGCTGTTGAGCTGTGCTGTGTTAGTAATGTGTGTGGCTTTTGGATTACCTGTGTCATGCAGCCTGCCATCTCCTCAGCTCGGCAAAGCTTCCTCATTTCAGTTGGAATACTCAACAACTAAAACTTCCCAAGCTACACTCTTCTGGAGTGTCCACAGAAATAAGTCCTGTGATTTTTCTAGAGTCTAAAGCTATCTGGTACTGTTCTTATATGACAGTGTCAAATACCTTGCCTCTAAACCCTTCTAAACAGCCATTGTACTGAACTCTGACACTGAATTTAACAGACAAAATAATTTACTGGTGACTTATGACAAGGAGAACATTTTGTTTATTTTCCTTCCTCATCTTCCATTTTGAGGAAGCAGTTTTCTACAGGAGATAAGAGTCATAAATGAGATTGCTAAAGTTGTTGCTAAGGTATTACTCTACCTTTCCCCCCATTAAGAAGAATTGATTCTGGACAGCTTTTGGCCTGCTTTGAGGCAGTATGCAGTTGAGATCTTTTTATCTGAAATGTGGAGCCTTGTTATTCTCTTACAAAAATGATGCATCTACTTAGCAACTTTCTGATCTGGATCCTTTTTGCCTTTTTTATTTCTTTCCAGTAGAATTTCCTGTGTTTAATCATAAATTTACTAAGAAATTTAAAATTATGTACTTTTATACCAGTAATTCTTTTGAGCTTGATTACTACTTTTAAGCTTTCAGTTGTCATTTACAGGGTAATATGTTTTAATTAAAAGCATAACGCAGAGTTTGTTTCATGCGGACCTCAATTTAATAATCTTTAGTTACATAGATACTTTGATCTCTTACTGTTACAATAAGTTTGTTTTTAGCAAGAGATTTTTTTTAATATCACCTTTTACATATTGTACAGTAGAGTCTGGCCAGTTTACTCTTAGCACTAGAGTTCAGGTGATGATAATTCAGTAAATAAGGAAAGAGATTAAATCTGAAATGGGATAATATATCACAAATTACTGTTTCTGTTACTGTTGTATGGTGTAATAACTTACATTCCATGTGTTGCATTCATGGCACTACACTATGAGCATTTAGGTTTTTACCTAAGAAATGCTAGTTAATGGTCACTGTGGCATTTACCCTGGGGAAATTACTGAGATTTGGGGGTAACAAAATGTGAAGTGTCTCACTGGTATCTAGTAAGAAAAAGTATAACCTATGAAGCATCTCTTGAAAATCTTAGCTCTAAACGGAACAGCTAAATCTGCTCTTCAAAGGCTATTCATACGCAGCAGAGCTGTGATCTCCAACCAACAGAAGGCAAACAAGTTGAGGAGATCTTGATACTGAATCAGAAAGATAGGATTTGAGTATAAATGTGTTTCATAAAGTTCTTGTACATTCTCCTAACCAAGAGAGAAATTCTCACTACCTTAGAGCCCTACTTCTTGAAGCAAGCAACAGAATCTGGACTGGTACAAACAGTAGGTACAGGGTATTGCAAAGATGGGAATACACTATACTGTGGAGGAAAACTGAAGCAACCCAAGATATTTCAGATTTCACAGCATCTAGTCAATCAGAGCTTCAAAGGCAGACACAAAAATAGCCAATAGATGGATATAGGCAATGCTTGTTCAGCTCTGATGGCAAGTGTGGAGCCTGGCAGCTTTCTTCCTCACTGCCACACTTGCTGTACCCTTTTTTTCAACAGTGCAAAATCTGAAGACTCGGGAAGACGTCTTAAATTAGACCATGTTGGGTTCTTGATTTTTTTTCCCCAGGTTGCAAAGTAAAATGAAGAGACACATTCTTTTCTTTGCTTAGACAACAAGCTTAAAGCACATTATCTAGGCCTTAGGTTGTGCCTGAATTTAGTGAGGGTTTTGATTTTTGTGGGTTTTTTTCTCTTTTTTTAAAGGATTACTTCAATGCTTTTTCTGTCTTCCTGAATACATGTGTGGAACTAGAAGTTACATCTGAAAGTGATCTTACCTGATTCTTTTCATTAAATCTGGCTAGTGTTAAGTTGAACTGAGAGGTTTCATTCTGATGGCTCTTAGGTTTTTGGGGGCTGATATGACCTGATTACCAGATGATCTGGTTTCATAAAGAAGAAGTTGGCAAGTTCAAATACTGGAGAACTGTCAAATCAGGGCAGTTATTGATTCAGGGTAGGTGATTTATGCCTAGAATTTAATTTATATCTTTGTAACTTGTAAAAGCACTTTCTTGGCATCGTTTACTATGTAAAATGGTTTTTCAAATACTTCGGATGATTAATGAGGGATTACTTGTGACCAATTTGTCAGGAGCATTTGGATGTTCAGACATGCTGACTGGCAAGACTGAACATATAAAAAAGTAAGGGTTTGTGAATATATCACTCTGTGTTTTGCTTGGAATTGAACTCCCTGGTGTTAGATGAGTTGAGGTACTTCGTAGTCTATGATGGTGTTGGTGCAGTTAGCACTGGACAACTCGATGTATGTAGGTTTTGTCATTTCTTCGGTGAGAAATGAGGCTGATTTTTCATGATGGTAATGGCCATGGAGAGTGTACTTACATATACTTACTTGCTACATTCAGTTCTTTCTGTCAATCTTTGTGCTTTGTTATCAGTTTGAATTTGCCTATAGGCTTCATCAGTGTTGGCATTTAATCCCTGGCAGGGCAGATGCTTTTTAGAGGCAGTCTTTACTAATGTGGCAGTATATTCACAGACTTAAAGTTAATTAATAATTAACATGTTATTTGTCTGCTTGTCAGTCCTTCTGTGGCCATAGGAGTGCATCTGAACCTACAGGACTGTTGTTTCAGTTGTTAGTGTTTTACAAACTGACATTATTTGAGCTGGCTTGGCAAGTTGAGCAGATGGGTAAGAAGAAGGATAACGATAACTATTTTATACTTCCACTTCTCTTCAAAGTTGTAATTCTCTCAAAGGTGAACAGGCTTTTGCTGCCTTCTGTATAGGCCATCTTGATGCATAAACTCTGGTACCTCATCACAGTGCTAAAGTTTGTTAACATAAGCTGTTTGCCCAATTAATGTTCTTGAATTCCCAAGGAATCTTATTTTGTATAATAATATCGGGAGAGAAAAGAAAGACTCAAATGTTTGTGTCTTTGGCAAGATTGAATCTGGCTGCTGCCTTGCCTTGAGACATACATTTAAGAGTTTCTGGCCATACCAGGAGAGCACCTGTTGGGCCTTCATCAGAAGCTAGAGATGCCCAGTGCAGTTTGCTCCAGTATTCCTCAATTCAAGGAGACAGGATGGTGTTTAAATACTTGAAGTTTTCAGTCCCACCATGACACTGAGCTTTGCTGACAGTGCTTCTATAGCCATGTAGTAAACTTCTTTAAACTTTAGTAGTATAGTTTATTTGTTTCTTGGCTGCATGCAGCACACACACAGACATTGATGTATAACCATAGGTGGTTTGTGTTTAACAAAGCTGAGGCTTTGCATTGTGCATTTCATAGCCTAGGAATTCAGTCTGTTTTGAATTTTTTTTTGTTGTATCTGCTCTTGGTGTGAAATTTAGGCTCTGGTAGTATTCTGTTGTCTCCAACACTTCATCAGCTTAAATTATTTTAAGGGGTTTAATTTGTTGTCTGTTAGACACTCTAGCTAGTAATACTCAAATCTTTATTTGATGGTGATCAGTTCAACAATCTACTGCAAGAAGCTTGAGTTATTATAACATGAATATCAAGTTGTGTATAGGGATGTAGTCAGTTAACTAAAGGAATGCTTAGATCAGAGATGCATTTTTCAGCTTGCTGGAAAACCATCCCAGGTGATCAGCTGCATATCAGCTGGTGCTTTCTATTAATCATAATTCAGTTCTAATACCAAATATATCTACTTCCATCTAAGATACTTATTTAAAAACAGATGTCATACTTGATGCCTGTTGTTTTAGTTTTTCCAAGAAAGGCCATAGCTGTGAACGTGTCAGCATTTCAAAACGTGGTGCCACAAAGTTCAATGTGTGTGTGGCTCAAAATACGTAACTAGTGTGACAAGGGAGAGTTCAACCACTGTCACGGGCACTGAGAAAGATTGGGTCCCAGCCTGCAATCCGGGAGCTTTAGATAGTACTGCAGAAGAGGAGAATTGTTTCTTCTAACATTTCTTCATATTGAGCTTCTGTTTACCTTTGTTTAACCTTAATTTTTTTGCTGTTTCTTACTTGTAAACAGCAAGTTTTTAATTTGTAACTGATTTTTTTTTTTTTGGGGACCAGGTAACAGCTTGAACTTTATGATTACTGGATACAAGAAACTACATAGTCAATCTTGTTCATTCATTCCTTCTAGTAGTACTTTTTCTCTAATATTTCAGTGATAGGCCAACACTGGGGAATTTTCCTTACAGGAACCATAGTGACATTTCTCCACGCTGCCAAAACTGCAGTTCCCATGAAATTGTAAGCCAAACTAAGAATTTCCACCACTTAAAGGGAAAAATCCCTCGTGGCTTACCTCCGCCTGTCAATGTTTTCTGCTTTGTGGCCATGCACTCCTGGTGCTTGCCTTGTTTTGGCCTCAGCGTTTCTCAGATGTCGCCCTAGGCTTTCATGTGCTCAGACCACAAGTTGCTTGTCCAAAGAAGTGAATGTTTTTCTGCTGCTTTAGTAAAGTAATGTGGCTTGGTGAGCAAGAATATACTCCTGAGAGAAAGGAGAGATACAGCCCTTTCAGTAGAGAGATGGTGGGTGCCCATATTAAAATTCTCAAATATGATAATTTTGACAGTCTTTAGGACTGTTAATGATGGAGATGAAATGTCTCCCACATCATGGTATTTTTTTTGGTGATGTCTAGGCACATTGAATGGTTCTAAGTTTGATTGCCTTTGTATATCTCATTGAGCTAGTAAAATGCAATTTTCCTGGCAAGTTGATAGACTTAAATATCACAAATTACTTTCGTATTTTAGAAAAAGCATTTTTAATACCCTTGCTTATTTTTCAACTTGCCAATCCAACAAAAGATGTATTTCTCGTTAAAGAATCTTGGCAGGGACAATTATATCAATATAGCAACCAAATTTGCAATCACTTTCAAACTTTTCTATCTCATGTTAATATTGGTAATGTTTCTGCTTAACTGCTGCAGAATGACTCAGTGAAGTTATAAAAAGCTGCCCACTACTAGTCAGTGATTCTCCCCTTGGTAAATGAGATTCAAAGGCAATGAGAAGGTTTGGTGATAAAGTGTTTGTTGCTGATCCTGCTTAAGGCTTTGGCTAAAAAGGCAGTCAAGGCGGCCCAGCATCAGCTATGACGAGGGACTGTGTTCCCAGAGTTTGGAGCCACAGGGGAATATTGACAGAGTATAGGGAGTGGTAAAGAAGACAGGAATGTGTGTGTGTGTGTGTATACACACAGGCTCATATAGTCATTCCTGTCATATGTAGATATACATACACATTCCTGTCCTTCATATATACATATATAATGTTTTATTTAGAACAAAGAGTTGCAGACTCGGTGAGGTATTAACTGGTAGGAGGAGAGGGAAGGGCCACCATTAGCCTAGCAGAGGTGTATGAAAACCAAAGTGTTCAGAAGGTTCTAATTCCGGGGACTGAAATGGGACACGGCAGTTTAATACGATCGGTTTCAAGCTTTGACTCGGTGGTTAGAAAACGCTAATGTATTGGTATCGGAGGACAGGTACAGCGAGGAGCCGCCGCCCGCCCGCTCCTCCCTCAAGCCACAGCCTCCTCCGCCTCCTGAGGGAGGAGCGGGCGGGCGGGCGGCGGCTGAGGCGGGCGTCACGCGCGCCGGT
>WBNH01005497.1:143151-245600 GCA_013401255.1 Urocolius indicus
GTTACCCGCCGTTCCCCGCCGTTACCCGCCGCCACCCGCCGCCCTCTCCCCTCAGGCGCCCCCCCCCCGCCGCTATAATGAGCAGCGGTGCTCGGACCCGCGCCAGCAGCAGCAGCATGAAGAGGAGGGTCGCCCGCCTCAGACCGCCGTACTCCGCCAGCTCCGAAAGCGAGGAGCCCCTGAGTCTCTCTGGCTGCTCCCCGCTCTCCCCCGCGTCCCGCCTCAGCTCCCCGAGCGGCGAGGAGGAGGAGGAGGAGGAGGAGGAGCGGGCGGCGGCTCCCTGGAGCCCGCGAGGCGATAGGTAACCCCTGCAGCTTGTGCCCAGGCTCGAGCTCAAGCTCGGGGCCCGCCCTTGCGTGAGGAACCAGGCTCCCGGAGTCCCCCGCCTCTGATGGGGACGGGAGATGATTCCACATCCAGATGTGTTTGCGCCCAATAAGCGCTTTAGGCACCTCGTTTCCCTTTTAGGGGAAAAGTCGCAGGTTGCAGCAATATTTTCGACGGCCTGTTGAGTATTTTCGTGCTTTTGTAAGATCCAAAACTGTTCACTTGAGCATCAGGGTGTCTGCAAGTTAAAAAGAGTGCAGACGTTCCTGTCATCCTTTAAATGTTCTTAGGGATTAAAGGACTAATTGGCTAAGAATATATAGCAATATTCAGAGTCGGTTTTGTGTGTATGCATTGCACAGTTCTTGTACCTGTGCTTAATTCTATGCAAACTTAGTATGTCTCTTTCCCCTGGGATCTCCTCTGCTTCCCAGTCGAATAACTAATTCTTATTCCTCCCTTTAAAACAGAATGGGAGAAGAGCAGGGAGTGCCTGTCTCATTCTGGAATATGACCATCCCAGTGGAAATTGCACAGATCTGTGCAGTAACTGATGGTGGGTGTAATCAGCAAGACTGAAGTAAAATTGTCAGTGGGGTAAGGGAAGGGCAGCAGAGCTTCTCTGGAGTGCAGGGTTCCAAGGTGATTCTCAGACTTCCGTGGACAGCAGTGGAGGAATATGGACCACACTGAAATTTTCTAACAAACTTTTCATGAAAAGGGTGTCAGAAGTCTGGGAAAAGTGTTCAAATGTAGTCAGAAGCAGAAGCTTCAGAGTAAGAAGGGTATCAGCTAGTTTATGATTCCTCCTGTTTCAGGTTTTCTGATTCGCCTTTTACTCCTTCCCAATAAGCAGTTTTGTTCACTTTCCTTGAAGTTCTGTAGCACTCAGTTCAAACTACTACATATCTTTACAGCTTGAGACGCTGCTTGCAACAGCTCTTAGTTTTTGAGCCTGTTGCTGCAGTATTCCCTGGCAGCAGGGTAAGATGCAACCGGAGATGACCTCTGTTAGGGCCTGAGTTGGTACAATCTCATTAAACTCTGTGAGCACAATATATACATCACTCTTGCAGACACTACATCTGAATAATGCTGCTGCTGTGTTGTAATAAGTGTCTACCAAATGTTCATATAGCAGCTTCCGTGTATAGCTGCCAAGATCTCAAAAGTATAATGAAAAAACACTTTTACACAGCCACTACTCCCCCACACACATATGCACATGTTCTCTCAAAGAGTCTTTTTTGTTGTTGTTGTCTTGATATTACACACAAAAATTAGCTGTAGGCAGATGTTTAGCGTGGGAAATGCAATATTTGCAAAAGAGAAAGACTGAAAACAAGGTCTTGTGAAATGGTGTTAGGCATTTTCATACTTTCATAATATATTAGTGTTATGTTTGGTGGCGTGACTCAAGTGAATATATGGTATATCACAGTGTTTTCTATTAATCACAATTCAGTTCTAATATCAAATATACCTACTTCCAAGATACTTATTTAGAAAAAAATGCCATACTTTAAGATGCCTGTTTTAGTTATTCAGAGGAAGGCCGTAGCTACGAACATGCCAGCATTTCAGAAAGTGGTCCCATGAAGTTCAGTGTCTGTGTGCCTTTAAATACATAACTAGTGTGACAGAGAGTGTCAACCACTGGCATGGACAACCACTGGTATGGACACTGAGAAAGATTGGGTCCCAGCCTGTGCTCTGGTGCAATCTGGGAGATTTAGACAGTACTGCAGAAGATGAGAAATGTTTCTCTAAACATTTCTTCTTATTGAAATTGGGTTCTCCTCCATTTAAACGTAATTTTATGCTGTTTCTTACTCATAAACAGCATGTTTTTAATTTGGACCGGTTAACAGCTTAAACTTTATAATTACTGATGCAAGAAAACACATAGTAAATCTTGTTTTTCTTAATTCATTCCTTCTAGTAGTACTTTTTCTCTAATATATCAGCGTTACTCTAGTACAAGGTGCCATAATGCAAATCAGGCACAGCAAAGGAATGTGTTGAGGAAGTATCCCTACCCAAAATGTCAAGTCTGGACAAAGTTGTCTTGATTTCCTGAATTTGAATGCATAGTACTTGTATCCTTATCTTTCATAAACTTTCAGAGAGCTATTTTCTCCTGAAATGTGCTATGCATTCTTAAGTTGCATCCCTTATTACATGTACCTGTTTAAAAGCCTCTGTTCAATTTTTGTTCTTTGTTCCTGCTGTAGCGTAAAAGCCCCAGAGTGCCGCAGGATGTGTTGGACAAGGCTGGGCTCAGGGGTGTGTGGCTTGTGCTGCTTTTGTCCATGCGTCCTCTGTGTGCCAGGCTATCCTGTCAGCTCCTTTGTGCTACATCTCTGTGGCAGCATAGTATAAAGCAGGTTGGGGGCTGATTCAGTGTGGAGAAAACAACCCTCTTCCAGGTTAGTTTCAGCATCCCCCAGACATACCACATCTCGATCAGCATTCATGTTAACACACACGTGGGTGACAACAATGGAGAAGAGCAAGACAAAACTCCTTAGCACTGACTTTGTTCCCTAGATGCCTTGTACTACAGAAACATATTCTAAAGGTTACTCTTTTGCAACAGTATTACTGTTCCCTGTAAATATGTACTTTTTGTATTGTTAAAAAAACCAGATATACTTAAAAGATTTATTTCAGAAGCATTAACATAATATGCTTGTTTGAATGCCTCTTCTGTAGCTTGAATTCACTAAACAGAATTACTCACTGTAGTGAAGTATGAGGGTAGGTATTTCCAGAGACCATAGTAAAGTGAAATCTAGTTTCAGTGTTTTCTTGTTCAGAAAAAAATCTGTTTAAAATAGAAGAAACCTTACAGAGAAATCTTTTGGCGTGTTTTCAGTTTTAGTTGACTTAGAGCCTAATATACGGTCTTACTTATGAGGTGGTACATATATAGAATATTATAAAAGAGATTTCTGGCCTGGGGCTAAGATTGCTGCATTATTCATGAGTAAAGAAGTTATGAGTGAGTTATGCAAGGTATCCTATTAAAAGTCTAATAGAACCTTGTATAATATCATCAAGTACTGTATGCAAGCTGTATTTCATAAGTATGTTTCCTGTGAAAGCTTTTTAGGGTGGAAAACTTTGCTTATTGCAGTGAATGGATTCTTAATGCTGAGGTTGCTGGCTATCATGAATCCAATTCTATAGGACCTGAATGAGGAAAAAGTTTTTTTGATTATACTTTGTGTGTGCTGAAGGCCACTTGATACATGTCTGTGACTGAGGACAGAATGTTAGATCTCTTGATTTCTCTCAGTTTCCATATAGAGATGGATGGTGACACTTTGATGCTTCTGGTGTTAGTTTTTGTTCAATTCATAAAAGATCGTGCTTGAATCTGTTCCACAATTTGAAGCATGGAGAGTGGGGGGGGGAATCCCTAACAAGCTGGAATATATTAAGTAGAACATAAGAGGGATGGTCAGAAGTGCACTGTAAATGCCACTTATCTATTCTGGAGACCACTAAGCAAGTAGGAAAATTATGTCACCATTGTCACAACATGCCATAAAAGAAATGTTGTTGTTCAAGACAGTAGCACTGCTTAACTTTTCAATCAAATATGTTACAGATAATATTCTCTTACACTTGTTTTTAATTCAGGAAGGATGAAGACTCTGAAATAGCAGAGGAGAGTAAAGAATCACCATTGAAAGATAATCTTTCACCATGGGAAGAGTGGTTCATTGGCAAAGAGAAGGAGCTACGTGCCCGCTTACAAGCTAGAGCTGTGGAGGTGAATATGTGCAGTTGGCTTGATGTTAATTCTAATAGAATATAGCAAGCCCAGGATTTCTTTTTCATTTGCTTGTGGAAACACAAGTAATTTTGTCCCATTATTTTTTAGTATCTTGGGCCTCCATGGTGTTTGTGTTTGACAGTGCTGACATGATTCACGCTACACGCATTCTCTTTTGCTAAATGTTATGCTTCATTAAAGTGGTGCTGTATAATATTTTGCTTATCCAACTGTCAGGTAATGGTTCAAGTTTAAAGGATTAAAACATTTATATAATTGGTACCTTGATTTTCATCATGGGTACATACGCCTGCATGTGGGTACTAAAACACGACAGGGCGTGTGCTGGGCGTAAGTATGCCAAGCTACTTGGTTGAATATGAGGCACAGTGTTGTTACCCACTTAGTGTGTAATTATACAACTGTTTGGTGTCCTTTCCCAGGATACGTTTCCCTGTCCCAGCATTTTTTTTCCTTCCTTCTGTCTTCTGCCCCCTTGCAAATGAACAGTTCTCGAGTACTGGAGCTGAGACCGAATTAAGTGAGAGTGCTATATCTTTTCTTGATTAATATGTTTGTAGTTGCAGTTGATTAAATGATACTGTTGTTTAAAATCAAATTGAAAGTATTGGAACAATCACATCAAAGTCAGATCATTTCTCACTTTAGTTACTGATTTACTGTTTGACCTTGAGCTATGTCCTAACCTTACTGTGATTCGCTTTATTTGTAAAATGTAAAATGAATGTAACACACAGCTGGTTTTTGTGGGCTACCTCATGTTGTTTATAAAACACTCATTGCTGGAAGGTTCTAAAACAGTCTTTTAGAGGTCAGCATAACACCTAAATAGTTTGTTAAACTTGAGGAATATGTTTTCATCCATTAATATTCACCACACATTTCATGACTTCTTTAGACTCCAGTTTGGTAGTCATGTCTCCCTGTTCTGTTTTTTAAGTACAAAAAAATGAGCCAAAGTAATTTCTCATGTCATGTAGAAAATGTGGTTTGTGTGTGGACTTCTCATGTGGTCTTGATGAGGAACCAAAGCAATTTATTCTTGTGTATCACACAATAGCATTTATACAGTACTAAATGTAATCTAGCAGATGTCTCTCTTAAATATACATTAGGAGCTGTCACAGGACAAGCATTACTTAAAGCTGTGTAGAAATCAGTGGAATAGGTAAACGTTTTATTTTTAATTTGTAAAATTTTGAAAACATGTTAAACTGCAACAAAGGCAACTCAAATAGCTTTTATCAGGGAAAAAAGACATACAATCAACCTTTTAGTAAGATGCCAGAAGAGAACAGAGTATGTGATGGTGGTATAAAATCACATTGGCATATAAAAAGCATTCTAAACTGATATCCTAAGAAACAACTTTGAAGTGCCAGGTCTTTTGCTGAGGGATAAATACTTCAGAATTTCTTCTCTCATCTTCAAAATAAAGTTCCTGTTTCAAAGCTTGCTAAAATCTGCAATAACTTTGGCTTTAATAAGCTCTAGATTAAGCCATGAAGTTCCTGTAGTTCTGAGACTGAAGATCACAAGTGAGTAATATTTCACTTAGCTTTTGATGCCTTCCTGAGTGCAGAACAATATACTATGTAAATTCTAAGTACTGTAGAAAAATACTGCTGCAAATCAATATTCTCCAGGCTGGAAGGGCATTTAAGACAACTGAGGAGTGATTTGTTCCACTGACTTGTTTGCAAAGCCCAATTAAATATGTATTTCCAGTTCGTGCTCTAAAAATTATACATTTCCACTGATTGTATTTCGTAATGTTTCTGTGGTGACTGTTATCCATCCTTTCCAAAATCTTAATGGAGGAAAACTTTCAAAATCTATTGCTTATATTGTTTTAAGTGCAGCACTGGTGGAGATGGTCACCACAAATTCAAGATATATGTTTCTCCTTTGGTTAGGAAATGAGTATACAGCGTGAGAAGATGAAGCAAAAGCAAGAATGTGAAAAGAGGAAAAGGATAGCTGAAGAAAAGCACAAGGAATGGGTCCAAAAAAAGAGAGAAGAGGTAAGTATTGCTTTGGCTGTAGATTTTCTAGCACATAGTGTTCTGAAGTAAACCTGTGTAAAATGTACTTGGGAGTATTCAGCCAACCATATTTTTAGTTTGCTGAATGAATGGCTGTTTTAATTAAAAACACTAAAACTGTGCCAAGACAGTGAAACATGTTTCCAAGACTGATTTCTCTGTTTTTCCATAAGGTATAAAGAGATTTGTTTTCTGAGTAGTTAGATAACTGACAGTTGGCCTAGATCTTGTGCAGCAGCCTTCAGCTAATTATAGCTGGGGTTCTGGTCTTCAGTATAGTCTCCTCTTTCTGACTTCCTAGGTTCAGAGCCCAAGGATTTTGGGTAAAATGTACATCTGAACTGTCTACAATGTTTTGTAGACCAAGTAAAGCCGGAAGAAGGATTTAGTTAAGTACTATTGTGGACAAGCAAATGGTATGGTGCAGTTTAGAGGGATAATTGAGGTGTGAGGCCAGATTCAGGAAATTCTCAGTAGACCACAGTTAGTAATCAGGAATTCCTTCATCCAAGAAGTCATTTCTGAGTGAGATCAAAAATTTTTTAAGTTCTTTTGAGAGGGATGACCCTAAATCCAGGGTCAGAAACAGACAGAACCCTGACCTGTGCAGGGCACTGTACAGCTCTGTGTCACACAAAGCAAGCATGTGTACTAGGTGGCAAAATGGGAATGTGTGGGAGTCTTAGATTTGTTCAGCTCTTAGTAGTTCATGAGCATATGCATTCGTTGTCTTACGATCTGTAGCAATAGTAGTTGCTTACCATTCTGTACTACTGGTTCTGAATAAAATCAGATGAAAATTTATTAAAAATATCCCAATAGCAATAGCTGAGCTAGATATCCAGACCTCATACATTTGTTTTAGCTGTTTCAGAATTCTTTCAGTTTTGCTTTAGAACCACTAGAATAACCTGTGTTTGGATCTAACCTAATGACTCTTGGTTGCAATGCTGACTGAATGTTTGGCATAAACCCGCCTCAAACCAATCCCACCTTATTAAAGTACAGAGAAGAATGCAGAAGACCTATTATACAGCAGAAGCAATGCCATTTTCTTCTTCTAAAATGCAAATTAAATTATAAGTGCCTGTAAGAATTTATTGGCTTGAAAGATTTGAGCTGCCTGTTAAAATTTTTCACAGTTTATACATATGAAAGTTCTGATTATTCCCTGTGCCTCCACCTCCCTTCAGATTCTGTAAGCTCAACCAATTGAGCCTTCCAAAGGCACTTGTCTTTGTGGATTTATTGATCAGCTTCCCATTGACAACAGAAAAGGTCTTTTTATGGTAATTCTGTCAGCCCAGAGACTGGGGGATAAAAACCATATTTGTATCTTGACTTTATCATACTGTATTTTGGAAAGATAAGGTCACCCTTAGGCCATGTCCCAGGCGTTTACCAAAAGTAACCCAAATTTCATTTAAATCAGATGATTCATTGGCTACTCTTTTCTGTAAACCACACTCAAATCAAGAACAAAGTAGACTTAAAAGCTTAGCTGTCTGCAAGATATTAACATTTGTGCTGGATAGCTCTTACCATTTCAAGTTTCAACAAGATTATCTGTGGAGCTGGACACAGAGTGAAGGATAAATATGTCAATTCTGTGACTAAGAAGGTCTAAAATGGCGTGAAGTCTAAGGTTGGATTCATGAGCACTGACAGTTGCTGTACTTTTCTAGGGGAATGTGCTTGCATCTCATATTTGGGAAAGATCACATCATTTCCTCCCAGAGGAATCAAAAGGTGCTCCTTGAGTCAGAACTCACAGTATTCTTTTCTGAAACATGCATTAAACACTCACCTTTTTCATAACTAGTTACTGCTTCTGAGCCCCTGTGTATAGACTAGAGAAAATGCTTTACTTGGAAGCAGTACTTGGGGAATGTCACCTCTATGACCTCCTCACACCTGTGCCCTTTCCCATTGCTGAATACTGTACTGATGAAGGAAATAAGAATGATGGAGCATGGTATTTTCTCCTTCATCTTGAGCATCCAGCACCAAGAGATGCTGCTGGAAAAATCTTCATTCCATGAACATGAGATACATTTATGTCAGAAGTAGAACATTTGTAAAAGAATTCTGCTGTTTTTCTGTATACCAAGCTAATTATCTTGCATTTTGTTGCATGGCAATGTCAGTTGTGATGCTCTGCCTATTAAGTATAGTCCCTTAGGGTCAGGTTAGGAAGCAAAGCTTGAGTGCTATTTTTCTTTAATATATATTCAAAACTATACACTATGAAGTGTTTTTTATGCTTCAATAATTTTGCATAAACTATTTTTGAACATAAAGGAATCATAGCCATTTAATAATCTTCTATGTAAATTGCTTTTGGGATTTATTTAGAAGTAATATATTGAAACCTACCAAAGAACATTCTAAGTTCTGAAATATGTTTATGCAAATATGGCAAAATTGTGTTGCTGGGAAATAAAAACTTAAAATCAGTTGTAAAGCACAACCTAGTTCTACTAATGACTTTCAACGTTCAGTATGACAAAAACAGTCTTACTTTCTCCTAAGGCTGAGTAATTTGTGCACAAACAGTAAATTGCCTTTTTTTTAGATGTACTAGAACTCTATTTTTAACAAGTCACAGGAACATCAAATCAAAATATTTGAAGTTAAAATATCTCCAAAGCTGCTTTTGATTCCAGAAGAATATTTACTTGAACCAACATGATTTTATATGTAACTAAAACTTTTATTTCTGACCTTTATGTAGTCTGAAGTGAAATGTTGTTATCTTCATGTAAATAGCGACCCAGCCTTTGTAGTTTGCAAGTGTCAGTTGGGTTTCAGACTTGCCCTTCTATCAAGACCTCTGTGTTTACAAGACTTTATCCAATGAATCCCAGTTGTATGTGACTGACTTCCTCGTGTTTTGCCATAGAGCAGGAAGCTTATTGTCAATAGCAAGTTGTTTTTCCTTTTCTGTTTTTACGTGAACTCTTGATCTGGAGGTGTGGAGTCTCTTTCATTCCTACCAATAGCTATGGAACTGAACTTGTACAGGTACATGTGTTTGCTGGATTCCTCATTAATTGCCTTCAAGTACCAAAGGCTTTGGGAAATGCATCATAGCTACATAAACAGCAAAACACCCATTAATGGATGTGACCATTTAATTCTTTAGAACATTGCCATAAAAGTCAGAACTTCTTGTGCATTGATGCTGAATAAAATATTAGGATTAAAGATCAGGCCTACTGGCAACAGCTTTTTGATGAAATGCCAAAAAATTTAACTCGAATGCAGTCTACCCTCTATGAGCTATTTAACATGGTATTTTCCAGTCACATTGACCCTGCAAAACTACCTCATTCTTAGAGTGCCCACAGAATATGAACATAGAAATATCTAGAGTTCTGAATTTGTTTGTGCATATGTATACATACCAATATGTTATAGCTTGTTGTGAGTGTGCCCTGGTACACAGCTAATCCCCATGCAGCCACTTGCTCACTTCCTTGCAGTGGGATGGAGGGGAAGAATTGAAAGTGTAAAAATGAGAAGACTTGTGAGCTAAGACAATTTAACAGATACTTTGACATTCAAATGTAAATTTAGTTGTTAGAATTTAGTTTGCTATTGACTGATAGTATTTTTAAGAAGAAAAATCCAGAATAAATAGGAAAGTTTTGAACCAACACACTATAAAAGAATGAATATGTTCTTGTACTGTATACTTTCTTCCAGAAGAAAGACCTAGATTCCAGCTCTTAGTCCAAAGACTTTGTTTAATGCATACTTTATCTCACTATTGCTAAAGTGGAACACAGATTGGCAGCTTGAACACAGCTTTCAAGTTAAAATGTCATGCTCACTCATGCTGTCTTTCATCCAGTGGGTTGTTAATTATTTTGTAAGGAGTGATGCTGCTTCAACAGAAGGGGTGGAGACCCTTGTCACTTCAGCCTGCAGCCTGGTAGATGGAGTCTTTTCCCCACAGTGGGACACATTAGTTTGAATCCCCTCAGGCAGAGAGGTAATGAAATTTGGATCTTCCCTGTCCTAGGTTATTGTTGTAACAGCTGAACTATTGTTCTCTGTCCAAACTGTTGTTGCTGCAACATTTTATATAGAGCCTGATGTGCTATGGTTTTTGCTGACAGTTTAGACTTGAAAGAGACACTCAGATGTTCAACTTTTTCAAGACTGAACCCTTTCAAGAAATGTGTTTGTGAGGGAAGCTTAAATATCAAGCATAAATACTTTCTAATCTGCCTTTAAAAATTTAAATCTTCTGTTTACATGCTCAAGTCTGTCTTTACATATCTAAACTTTGGTTGACTAGGCTTAATTTCTGAAGAGTTTTTGTATTTTCAGCATATTTTGGGGTTTTCAGCATCTAAACTTAGTGTACAAGATAGACCTTTTTTTAAGCACAGCATTGATGTGTCTTTACACCAGCTTTTCTGTGAAGTTGTGCACGGCCAATGCTATGGTTAGGATTTTAGATATAATTGCATCTCAGTTGTATCCAGACTTACCTTTAGATTTATGTAAGGACAATGAATTAATTTCTCATAGTTAGTGTTAGAAGGAGTTTTAGATAGGATTATGGAGAAACAGTTCAGGGTGGCAGCTGAGGAGTGCTCGTTTATTTCCTGTGGAGTCCCCAAGAAACACAGTTTGGGTGAAAGATCAGTGTATGTAACTATCTTACAGTCCTCCAATTTCTAGACCACAGTGGGTCCTGCATTGACCCTGTGTGAACCTGATCAATAAATTGGTGTAAACCCACCTGTCAGTAGATGACTGCAGGTCAATGTCATTTCACTGACCTCCTTTCTAGCCTCTTGTTCTTTGCAAGTGCCAGATCTGGAGAGATTAAAGAAGTATCTTTGTGGGCTCAGCTCGGTGACTGAGCTGTGTAATAGATATAAATTGGAAAGTTAATAGCAATTAGCTAAACAACCTGTATTTCTGAGGCTGAAAACGTAATTGATGTTCAGGTTTATTATGAAGATAAATGAGGAAATTTGGATGAGTCTTCTGATGTTGGCAGTGTAGACTTCTATGTTTTGCCATCAGTCAGCATACAATGATGCTAGCGTATGGTAGCCAAGATGTTAGAGCAAACAGCTGTGAAATAGGACCATCAGTTACCTATGAAAAGAAAACTATTTCACATTCTGCAGACCAGAAAAGGAGAGAAAGTTACTGTGAAAGTTACTGTGAGAAGCATCAACCCACAACGTTAATTTCTGGAAATGTTTTTATTTGATAACACTCTACATAAAAAGCAACACAGAAAGCAGCTTTGCACTTTACCCTTTCCAGCTTCTCCTTTAATCGTTGCTATGAAAATGCTGCAATAAGTATTTTCTTTCTTTTTCCAGTTGGATGTAGCATTTCTGTTGTAACAGGGATTGGGCTTTCGTCTGTCTCTGAAGTTATTTAATATTTCTACTTTCCATCAGGAAGAAATTGAAAGATGCTTCGAATTTTAAATTGACAGTTTTCTACATATACATAGGTCTGATTTTTTTTTTTTCTAGAAAAGTCAATTGTTCTACTTGATAAGATGTCATTTTGGTACTGACTCTGAGACACATGCTGCCTACTGAGACACCATCACAGCTTTGTGGGATGGCTGGATTTGTTTTGGATGGGAGATTTCCAAGTAGTGACCTAGCCCAGGCTTCATTAAGTCGGAGGCTTGATAGGATCACATCCCAGAGCAGTGAGCCTGCAGGGCAGATTTATATCCTTTCTCCTTAATAATGTGCTTGGGTGGGGTGGCAGGAGAACAGGCCTTTCTCACAGTGAGTAACTGGATGTTTTACAATCAATACCTTAATTTATGTAATACTTGTAATCATACTTTAAAGTATATGTGAATTTGCTAGTGGTTCAGCAAATAAATTATGTCTGTTTTTAACATAAGATCAAAGAGAATTTTACAAACCCAATCTGACAACACTAGGCATAAACAAATTCTGTCATTTCCTTCCCCCCATATAGACATGGAAGGAGAGTGAAAGGAGGATTGAAGAACATGTACATTAATGTGCACATTCCCAGGATTTTTTGTAAACTTGTATAAGAGGAAGTAATGAGGATGGGGTGAAGCTGGGAAGGCCAGGGTGACAGGAGCTTGACATGAAACAGGTTATTAAGGCAGCTGAGAATGTGCTGTACACCAACTTTATGAACGAAAAGCTGTTCTGTGCGTGAGAGAAAGAGGAAGCATTTCTGATTTGTCTGCAGAATAATTTCCAGGCAGCTGCAGTCTGCAATTCTACAGGGACTCTCCCTCACTTAAGAATGTCTCACTGGAAGTAAAACTTAGCAGTAGTTGTGGCTTTCATGGTAGTGTGAGTGGCCCATCATTGTTTACAGAGGACCTAATTTAACTTTGGGTCAGCCTCGATAGTAGCTGAACTCATCTGAAGTATTATGATTAAAGATCCATTTAAGAAGCTTCCTTGCCTTTTAATTACAGTCTTTAGACTAAAAACCTTTCTATTTTCTGCTTATAATTGTCCATTACTGAATACTTCCCCTAAGTATGGAAGGGACTCATCCCTTCTAACCCGTAAGATTCTGTGATTCTCTGATGATAAAGCCTTTAGCATAAAGACTGTAACTTTGAATTATACTTAGTTTTGTAACTTACTTGACAATACTGTACAATAGAGATAAGCCAGCAAACAACCAAAGAACTGAAGTCTTTGTAAGCCTTCTTCTCTGTTTGAGCGTAATGTTTGTCATCTAATCTTAACTCTTTTTCATGTGTCCCAGACTACCATTGTCTCGAAACAAGAGTTGCTGAGAGATGCATGTGAGAAATGGTGATGGTGGTAAATGAAGGAACACAGGGACAACTCTGAATCAAAGAGATTAGGATGAATTTTAGATGAAGAAGGAGGAAAAAGAAGGAGGTTAAATGTTTTTTTTCAGGCAGGTGATGTTTAGGACCTGTGTAATTTGCCAAAAAATGGTTGTTCTTTCCTTTTTAACATAATTAAGCATGGAAGAAATTACAGAGTAGTAAACATAATAGCATAAGAAGTACAAAAAGTAAGTTTTTTGACATGTTTTCTGACAAGTGTATATGTTTAAAGCCATGATAAGTAGATTTAAAAGCTTGATGAATAGCTTCAAAAAACTTGGAATTTGATATTCTTTCCAGGGTTATGATGATTTTATTCATTATTATGTAATAAAATTAACTGTATCCCTCAAAAGAATTGTCTATTGAAATAGACTGAAAGTTTCTATTCTGTTTCTTTGATCTGTTTCATGTAGGAAAGAAGGGAAAGGGAACGAAAGCTGAGCAAAGAAATGGCAGAAAGAGCCACAAAGGAACTAGAAAAAATGCAATTACAAGAAAAGGCTGAGGTAAAGTATAAAGAATGGTTAAAGAAGAAGAGAGCTGAAGAGGCAGAAAAGAAGAAGAAAGAGAAGGTATTAATCAACTTTCTCTTTTGTTGGCTGGGTTACCATGTTGTACATGAGAAAGCTTGCAAAAGGTGTAATTTTACTGCATTTGAAGACATTGAGGTATGAGCAGCAAAGAGGCATATTAATACATGTTTAGCAATAGTCTTTGCAAACCCACTGCAACTGTGATAAGGAAAAGATAAATGCAAACCACAGGATGTACCTTAATTACTGAGACCTTTGTTAGGGTATCTAGAGGGAAAATAGGTGGCAGTCTGGGCATTTTTCTCCTGGTACCACTAGTATCACTGTATTATCATTATGCTTGTACATATTTCTGATTAAAAGCTTTTTTTTTTCATACCAGTCCATGCTAGGAGTTCTAATTTTAATGTCATTTCATATTAATTAGCCACCTATGTATTTTTATAGTGGGTTTCAGTAGACCTCTTGCTTATTGTAAACTTCCCGAAGTACAGGCTTTGAGGTCCTCTAGTTAACTGGAACAAATGCTCTAACAAGGCTGTGCTTGCAGGAATCATCCAGAATTCCTCTGAAATATCACATATTGGTTATTCATATGACCAGATGTCTTGTCTATGTTGATATTTGTGTTTGAATTTAATTAACCTTATTTCAGTAGAATAGGTAATATAGGGGTACTGTACTAGTATATAGCTAAGTGTGGAGGCGGGTGGTGGTACAAATTTATCTATATCCCCTGTAATTACAGCAGTTGTTCTTGAAGTGCAGAAAGCATTTGTGTGTCACAAGTACGTAGAATAGTTTATTTGAATTAACTTTAAAATACTATAAGCTGATATAGATCAGTTTTCAGGCCGTAGTGACCTTAATCTTTCCATGTAACTAAAACATGCTTAAATATTGTGCACTGATGTTTTTTATTTCCTGCTTAAGAAACTGATTATGTGTATCTGCTGGGCCTCCAAAACGCACAGCACAAAGACCCTGAAACCCAAGAAAATGAAAATCATCAGACAGATCTAAACCATATGCATTCTTTTTGTTACATCTTCATTCCATAGGTTCTTATAAGCTGTGTTCTCAGTATCAGTTAAACTGAATTTAAATCCAAATGCCATCATTTTTGACTTGTACTCCTGATTAATGTGTCCCCAAGCCTGCTTCAGGCTTGGAGGCAACCCAGGCATGACTGATAACAGGGCTGTACAAATACGGGTAAATGAGAAGAGGGAGTGGCTGTCCCAGGTGCAATAGCCTCTTGAGGGTAATGGCAATACAGTAGACCCTAGTCATCTGCCTGTTATAGCCAGAATATCTTCTACATGTAGCCTTCCAGAAGGTTTCTGAGAGTATTTTCTCAGAGAAACGCCAGATGAATGCAGAGATGGATTTTTGTGTTTAAATGTTAAAGAAAAAACACTGCAACTTCTCTATTGTCAGGAAAATGTGTTTGGATTTGAAAACATAGTTGAAATACTTTTAGCCACCTGGGCAACTGCAAAAGGGTTATTCACCATTTTCTGTATATAGTACAGGGATTTGTCTATAAGTATCTTTGGGGTTTTTTTATTTTACTTTTAGGAAAAGGAAAAAGAAAGGGAAGCTGAGCTACAGGAGAAGAAAGCAAGAGCAGAGAAGATCTTTAAAGAATGGCTACATACTGCTAAAAATAAACCACGCCCTGTTTTAAATGGCTATGGCTTCTCACACAGGAATTCTACAGGTTTGTACTACACGTGTGTAGTGACTTAGGTTTATGGTTCCTTCCCTCTAATATTTTAATGTAAAATGAAACCTGTTTGAGATATTTGTCTACTATCTAATTTTGGCTCATGGGAATGAATATCTCATGTGGTGTAAGTCAGAGAAGATTTTACTCTAAGACCTTTTGGCCACTTTTTGTAGTTCTTCATGTTATTTAGGAGGAAAATGATATTGTTTGAGAGAATAATGTGGCATACCAAATTATAACTGATTTTGGTGTCATTTTCCTCATCAGATGTAGGAATCACAAGAGCCAATTACGAGTTCCTGTGAAGCAAATCAGTATGTTAGTGTTTGTGTGCCACTGTATCACATCTGGGTCCCCTCAGAAGAGAGGTGGGTTTTGAGATGTAAAGATTTTTAATAAGAGACTGACAGAAGTCTTGTCTGAAAAGAGAGACATGGGAATCAAACTCTATTTTGAGCTAAGATTTCTTTTCCGTTTAGCTGAACGCCTCCATCATACCCTCTCGGCCTCTGTAATCCTAGTGGTGTATAGTGTGGTGGTTTGTGAGTCTTACATTATTTTAATGTATTTTGTCATCTCACATGGTACAAAAGCATAAGAGCATAAGAGACATTGCATTTCACATTTCAGTGCTTAATTAAATTTTCTCTTAACAATATATATCTACTTTTGCCTTTATTTTTTCATAGAATTAAAATAATTGTGTTTTCTAAATGTTTTAGGATGTGCTGTTGGAAATTTCTACCCAGCTCCAGCATATTGTAACCCCATTCCATGGAAACCCATACATGTACCCCCTCCAAAGGAAGACAGTTTTCTTACCATGAAGAAGAGTAAGAGGCCTGTGTCTTGTCAGGCACGTGTGTCTTCACCTATGGTAATTTATAAGCCCAAGAGCAAGTCTTGTATTGGATCCTTGTGCAAAAAGCAGTTATAGCACAGAAAATAAAGTTATTCTTGTGATTCTGAGAGGACTGGGCAGTAAATATGAAGTTGTGTGTAGTTTTATGCCCAAAACAGGCTGCTTTTTTTAAAAATATTTTTTGTGGACAGGTTTTATATTTACAACTAAGTGACCAGCTTTTTTTTTGGTGCTTTTTTTATATGTTGCATTTTAGTGAAGGAAACAAAGAGAAAAAGAAGAAAAAAAGTCATATTTAGCCAGTTGTAATGGGTCTGTACCTCAGTGCCAATAAAATACACAAGATTGTATCTTCCTTTCCTCCTCTTTTGTTGTTGAATATGTTTTTGTTGTATGTGACTATTCTTCTGGGCAACAGTATTGCTGGATTATTTTAAATATGCTAATGATAACAAACTTTAAAACAATTCTTGGCTTAATGCAGAAGGAACTCAAGATCTGCATACTGCTGCAGGGCTATGGTGTCATTGTTTTACAGAGATGTAGAGGGATGGTTGACATCACTGGAAGGCTGCAATGGATGGATGCAGGCTTTTTAGGCAGCACAGTCTGGCACAATGAGGAGTAGAGAGAAAAGGAGGAACAAATGGAGTTTTGCTCAAGACTGATGATTAACCAGATCAACAAGCTGAGACTAATGAGTTAAGATTCAAAAGGGACACCAAGGTGGGCAGTGTTGGGCTGGACATCTGCTACACACTACCTAATCAGGAAGAAATGTCTGACATTCTTCAGGCAGTTGAAAGAAGTCTTATGCTTGCAGACTCTGATCTCATGGGGAGACTTGAACAATCCTGAAATCTCCTGGAAGGGCAACACAGCACAGTGCAAGCAGTTAAGGTTGTTTCTGGGGAGTGGTAGAGGAGCTGACAAGGGGAAGCCCTGTGCTGGAATTGATAGGTACAAACAAGGGAGAACTGGTCAAGGATGAGTTCAGGATCCTGAGAGGAGGCTACAAATAGCAGGATCACAACTCTGAACTTCGTGAGAGCAGATATTGTCCTGTTCAGGAACTTGCTTGGAAAAATCCTATGGAATGTGATCATGGAGAGGAGTCCAGGAGAGCTGGCGATTTTCAAGGTGTGCTGCTTCAAGCTCAGCAATGGTCCATCTCTGAGCAGAAAGTCAAGCAGGAGTGGCAGAAAGCCTGACTGAAATGAAATACAAAATAGAAGCATACATGAGGGAGCAGCAGAACAGGTGTCCCTGGTGTTTATTCCTCCACCAAATTTTCTGTGGAAATGTTTATCCCATCTTCAGAACCAGAGCATTTGATTTGGAGATGGCCACCTTTAAGTCAACCTACAAGCCCTAAAATAGCAGCTTTCACTTGCAGCCTTCCTGTACCTTATGCACAGCACTGTAAATGCAGTTCTGTCCTGAGCAAACAAGTGAATTGTCATTTGGATTTTTTCCAACAGGATATCGGCCACACAATAAAATGGTCTGGCCTTGTGGCATAATTTAAGCTGATATGCAACAGAAAGTTATTGTTTCATGCCATTGTGGCAAATGGTTAGTTTACACTGCTCCTTCTCAGGTGTAAGAAGGATAAAAGCTTAACCCTTTGTTGCAACTTAAGCACCATTCTCTAGTCTCTTATTAAGTTCTCCCCAGATTTCTCTGCTCATGAAATTTCACAGTAGATCAAGCTGCAGGATCTCAAATTACTCACTAGAAGAAACAGTCCAAGATCTTGCATCTTGATGTCTATGCTGCTAACATAATATGTGACTTAGCCTCAGCTTTATTTTCATTCCCCTGTTTTTTGCAGAACTTCTGGTTGTAAGAATTCATAGACCATTTCAAAATCCTGGCTGCTGCATCCTTCTAGGATTCACAACTTTTCCTTCTCTCCATCTGTCTGTTATAGAGTGCCACATTTAACCTCACTGTGAAGGATCATGTCTACTGTGAGCTTTTATTGGTTTTGAAAATTGCTGTGTAGGTGCTTCATAAAGTAGTGTGGCTTTCCAGTAATTGACAGGGGATCTTCACAGAGACATTTCAGAGCTGAAATTCTGCAAGCAGTAAAGTAGATCAAAAGAAGTCAAGGAGGAGCATCTGATGAGCAAGAGGGTCACTATTACTGTAGGCAGCCTCTCATTCTTAGGAAGTGGTTTGGTTAGTGTAACATAGTGCAATTTCACTGATGGAAGTTGTGTTATTGCTTCTGGTGTGGAGCCAGGGCTCCACCTGAACCCAGTAATTGCATCAGATCCCAATAATGTCCTTGCCAATATAATGTTTAAAATTGAATTCTTTCTTGATCCTTTTGAAAACCAGACTGAGGAGCAGTCAGTAGCCCTGATATATTTTTTTCACTGGGAGATTTTTGTGGGTAAATATGGAAGATTTCACACTTTATTCCTGTGGTCAAAAGGTGAGTCCAGACTGTAGTCCCCCAGGCAATGTCATGAGTTGCATTTAAACTCAGTAAGGAAGAGGAAATCTGAGCACCCTGATCTAAAGTGTATAAACACTTGATTAACTTGAAACGTGTCAGGGAGATCATTGATAGAGCAGGTCTAAAGTGGTCATGCTTTCCTGGATTTGAGGCCTAGAACCTAAAAGCCTGTTCACTTACTGTAGTGTCCATTTCACACATAACATCCTGTCTGTGTTTTTACACATGGAACTTGTTTTATAATGATCTATTAGACAATTCTCCAAAACTGTAGTTAAGTGAGAGTGAGTTTTTGCAAAATGGGAAGGCTTTTTCTTGATCTCTAGTCTTAAATGTATGTTTGCCCAGTCTGACTTAGTGACTCAAATATTTCACAGGCAAATTTGAATTTTCAGAAAATTAGCAAGGTGAGTGATTTGAAAACTGAGGTAATTGAAGCTCTTAAGATCAAAATCTATTGAACTATGGTGCAGCCAGATGCAGGAGTGGATTCAATTATGTTAATAATATTGTTACAGAGGACTCAGACTTTGACTTCTTTTACTGAAGTAAAATTATTTCAGCACTGAAGTTATTTCAGCACTGTTAGGGCTAAACAATGATCAGTGGTTAACCCAGCTAGATAAACATAATGGGTGCTTTTGTGTACAAGTTCTGTGGAAGACAGGTCTTTGACTTTCAAAAGAAATTCATGTTAACTATGCAAGGTTGTATGTTTTGGGTTTAAGGCAACAAGTTGTTAATAAGTAATCCAGCAATGCCACAATGTTAATAGATGCTCCAATGTTTGCTCTGTAACTTGAGTCTGACTAAAACCAAAAAAAAACCCTACAAGTTTCATTATGCAGTGCTACTGTATACAGTTGTACCAGTATGAAATCCATTGTACAGGTCCTTTTTGTTAAGGTGTTAATGAGAGTAAAAAGAAAGCTCTCTAGTTTCCCCTATACAGTCACATGTGTGCATCCATCTTTAAATAACAGTTACTGAAAGCTATGTAGAGTATTTATCAGTACCCAGGAGGAAAATGAGGTGACTGGTATGCCAGTGCTCAAAGAGCCTTTCAAAGATAACCATATAAATGCACAATTCAGCCTTTGCTAACAAAATAGTGGTTAGCTTATAGAGCACGAGTCCCAGGAATTGCTGTGTTGTTCTTGCTAAGCAAGTGCACTTGTTTAAAGGACTAACACCAATGGTTTTATTTCTGCTGTTCTGAAGTAATTTCTCTTTCTGTTAGGATAATTCCAATTGAGCATAGCTCTCAGTGTGTTGAGTCAGGCAATGACAAAAGTATAAAAGGGCACATGGAGCCTGCAAAACCAATTTCCATACCAGATAGAACTGCCAGGGATACGGGAAACAAAGGTGAAAGACAGATGACAACTGAAGCTGCAGCTGGAAATGAGCAGAATATGGTGCCTTACTTGAATGATTTCTTTCACATGACATAAAAATATACATAATATTGAACTGGAACAAATGAGTTGCTGTACTCATCCAACACTTTCTTCTGTGCCACCCTGTGCACAGTTTGTCAGAAGTGTATGAAAATTATCCCAAGCCAGCTTGAAGTACCTTCATGATCAGAATCTAGACAGTATGCTGTTCATTAAGGTAAGTGCCAAAGCTGCTGCACTGGTAAAGGATTCAACATTAAAGCTTTCAGCTAGCCCTTGTTTTGAATGTTCCAGGCTAATGCAGCTGACATAAACTTCCTTGTTTCCTTGTGTGTACTTCAACCTCAAATGGCTTCCCAGAACTTACTACTGTTTCATATCCAAATTCTTGCACTCCTCAGGAAGAAAAATGGGAGGGTAACTCTGTTTAACTGTGCCAAGATTCTTGGTGCAGAGGAAGCAGGTAATACGACCCTGATGAATTTAGCAAGGAAAGTATTGTCACATTGGTTTCATCTGCTACTAACACAAAAAGTTACAGGAACTTCAGTTTGAAGAAACTCTGTAATCCAGGTGCTCCTGATTTTATTTTTCTCTCTATTTTCTTGTTCTTTTTATTTTTGTTAGGACAGATTTGGTATTGAACTATTTGTAAGGTTCATGCTTAAATGCTGACCATGGAACTGTTTTCCCTTCCATAATGGTTAAACTGAACAGCTTTGAAAATTGGTAAGATTTTATGTAATCTCCTAAAATTAATAGATGTGCTGGTCATGTTTCATGAGATTCCAACACAAACACATCTTTGAAAAAACCTCCCTACTTTTTTGTTATTTCAGGTGGTCTGGGTGTGTTGCTCATACATAAAATTGTTAGGGTTCTTCTAAGACTGCTTCAGAGGTATAATATTTCAGGATTAAAATACTTAAACAGGAGTGGGGCAACTAAGCTTTAACATTAGGCCTTTTAAAACTATTGAAAAGTGACATTGCACATTCCAACTTACCCTTAAGCCTTTGATACTTTTAAAGCATCTTTTTGTAAAGCAGTTCCAATGTTTAGTGTAGTCACTTAAAATATTCATCTACTTCGTGCCTAGTTCAGTGTTTTGTATGGTGCTTTATTGTTAATATACTCTCCTTGCCAATAAATTTAAAACATTTGACCTCCCTCAGACATTGCTGTTGAAACTGTTGGGGTTTTTTTTTTAATATAATGATTCCAGAGCCACTGGCCTAGAAAATAAGACATGTGAGTTTTAATCTCTGATTTGTGAGCTAATATATGCAAAGTACCAGAATTAAACTTCTCACTGTAATATATTCTCATTTGCCCACTGGGTCACTCATCTGGATACCCCTGGAAGAAATGAATAGAAATCACTGGTAAGTGTTGACTATTGGTAAATAAAGTATTCTGATTGTTTTCATTATTTGTGTGAAAAATCTCATTTAATCATCCTGTGGTTTATTTATAGTAACGAAAAAGGATTTATGACAGAAGTTTAATGTTGATTGATCAATATTTAGGTTTTGTTCCTGGTAAGGAGTTTGGATGCAATTTGAATGGTGTTTTGGGGAAAGAACTGCTGTCACTAAAATGCTAATTATTTTTACATCTGTGTCCCTTAGTCATCTGAGTTACAGGTAAGACTTTGTTGCACAGAGCTGAGTGGCAGGATAGAAATGCATAGATGGTGACTCATATTTGTGTACTGCAACTTGTGTTTCCCTGTGTGGTCAACAGAGAGGCTAGCTAGGAGAAACAGGGTTGGTTAGCATTTAGACTTCATTTGTAATACAAGTATTGCAATGCTATGCTATTCTTTCCTTTTAATTTTGCACATATTCAATTGTAAATTAGGTTGAAGTCCTATTATAAAAGTTTGCAATCTAGACTTTCTAGACCAAATCACTGCTAAACAAAAGACACACCTCACAAGTTAATGATAGGATCTACAAAATCTATCCAGGGCTTGGTTTCTTTTCTTCTTCCTTTTAATACTATGGAGCATTTTCATGCTGTTTTATCTTGGGACTTTTTCAAGAGTAGAAATATGCATGAAATTATATTGTTATTTGCATGAAGATTTCAAATGGACTTATCTCGGAGCCTTAATATATATAATACGTGTATTTTTATATGTATTAAAAACATTTGGCTAAGTTTTAGTGTTGCTTTGGTTTCTGAGCACAAAAGGAAAGTAAAATGAATAATCATAAGCTCTTGAATGATGATCTAAAAAAGAATTCTTGTCTGTATAGTTTGTAGAATGACACAGTATACACTTTAATTAACACTGAGAAAATATAGAGTGGGTAACGAATGCTGCCCTGTGATGAAATTAAAGAACTTGATTTAAAACTACTGAGTTAGATATCTGCCTCTTTGTTAGATCTAGGACAAGCTAAGTAACTCTGCCAAAGTTAGAGCACGTCTGAAAGCTACTAGCTTTCATAAACTAGTACTTTTTTATTGCCAGGTAAAAATACTTATGAAACAGGGTGTAGGAGGCTTGGGTACACTACATAGCTGAGTGATACAGGAGACTTTCAATTGTCTGGCTCTTTTGTAATGGCTAGAATGTACAGTATTACTTTAACTGCATTGATGATCCATTGCTATAGGAAGCACTGTGTCAAACAGATGCAATGAAATGTTATCTAGAAACAAGTCAGTGTGTTTTCCATGAGATTGTTTTAATTTTGGTTCTGTCTTTGCTACCATGTTGTTTTCCTTGATTATGAGTTGAAGGCATGCTGTGCTGTGCTACAGAATGCACTTGGGCAAGCGGAACTTTGAAAAAAGCTAAAAGGTATTATAAAAGCTTACTGGTAGAGCATAAACCAAGCTCAAAGAATGTCTGGAACTAACATCATAAGCCAGAAGTGCTTGCCCTTTTTCAAAAAAAGACCCAACTTTGGCAAGAAAGGAAATGATGAGCAACTGTAACATCCAACACCACACAACCTACAGAGCTGCAATGACTGAGGAAAAATTTTCCTCTCTCTTACCAGTTATAAAACATGGTAACTTTCCCACACTGTAAGCCCACACCAAATCCCTTTGCTAGTTTTTTAGGGAAAGAAAAAACAAAACCAACAAGGCAAAAAAAGAGAAACAACTGCTCAACCAATCCCATATGAAACCTTGATTCACTGCAGCCTGAGGCACAGTTTAGAATCCAGCTTTTTGGAAAGACGGGTTCATCCTGTTGCTGGAGAAGAGAGAAAGGATGAAAGTCAATGTCATGGATTTCAATTAACAACTTGATTTGCATCAGGAATTGGTTGCAATGCTGTATACTTTCCAAAGTTGTTTTCAGTGTTTATTTTTTTTCCTTAGATGATCAACTTCTGATATACCTTGAAGTGAAAGAATTTACTCATCAATTTTAATCAGATGTACTGTTACTAAAATTTATCTCAAATAATGAAAGTCACTTATGTTCAGTTTCATCTCACCTAACTTGTAAACTACTGCCGCTGTGTTCTTCAATGAATACATATTGGCAAGCTCAGGGTGCATCAATGATCTTTGAGCAAGGCAGGTTAAACTCTGGAAATGTGGTTTTTTCCATTGTATATAACTACTTCTTGCTCAGGTCTCTGTGCCATTTCAGTTCACAGCTTTTGCAGCATTAGCTGTGTATTGAGATAAGCTGTGTCTGTTATTGTCACTGTCACAACTTTATTTATTTGTATTTGTTATATTTTCATTACCATTCTGGACTGAATGATAATCTCGCTTTCATTAAAAAACCCCAACACCTCAAAATACTACAAAAACAGAGAAAGCTCAGTGTTGTGATTTGTAAATCAATGCCCCAATAGTTTACTGAGAATCAACTCATGCTTTTTCTGCTTTTTGCTGAGCAACACTGCTGGGCCATCCAAACTAAATTTCTGTTTGTTTAGGTTCCAGTTCCCTCCTGACATAAATTGCACCTGTCTATCACAGTTTAGCTGGTCTTTTGTCTCACAGCTTAACTGCGTTTATGCTGTCAGATGGAGAAAACCAAGAGCTAAGTCCTAGAAGTATAAACACATCAGTTGCCTATAATGGTTGTGTAGCTTTCTGGTAGGACAGGAGATTTGCTGGCAACCTGTATAGCCTCAGTACCTACAGAGTTTTCAGCATCACTTTGAGTGGGACACAAACATATCACAAATAAATGAACAGGATGGGTTGTGCATCTGGTGCCTAGCAGCATTAGATGTTGCAAGAAAAGCAACATAACAAAGAAAACCAAGAAAGAATGCTCCTATTTACTCTATAAAATTGAACAACTTGCAAATTATCTGTAAGATGAATCTGGAAGATGACTTTCGTAAAGAAACCTGTATGAGAGTTCTGAAGCTTGTGCAGTTGCGACAATGATGAGGTAGTTAGCTGATCACTTGCATAAACTTTCAGCATCCAGTTTAGTAATGATATTGCAGAGTTGAAAATTATGTGAAAGAAAACAGAAAGAGTTTAAGAAATCTAATTTAACCTACTTAAAAAAAAAAAAAAGAATTATTTGATTGCAGCAGTAAAATATCCAGAATATAACCTTTAATTTGTGCTCACTGTCACTTGGACTATTTCTCACCAATCCTTTTAGATTACCTAACCATCCATTTCCTGGTGCTTTCCAACAGCTGTGCAAGCCCTTAAAAAAATCCAGACATGCTGCAACTAGTGAAGTGATTGGAAATTTCTGAGAAATCGTGGTTTGGGAGCCTCTGGCCAGATTGTGATCCAAGAGATTTGTCAGAAGTAATTTGATAAGTAACCGTAACTGATGATGGAATCCTAATCAATGAGAAGAACAAACACAGATAACCAAAGTCAATCTGAACTCAAGATTTATGGGATTTCCTTGTCTTTCAATCCAAAATTTTCTCACACCATTACAAAACCCAAAGTTCACATACCAGAAAATCTGAAAATACCAGGTCAAACATAAGCAATTAAACCTAAGCAATTAAAACCTAAGCACTTTAGTAGGTCAAGGATGTCTGACCCAGCAAAAAGGCCAGCCAATGGGTAATGAAAGTTCTGTCTCCATCTCAGCAGAATGCTGCATAAAATGTAGGAGTAAAGACTGAGGGGTCTGTTTTCAACGGCTTCTGCCAAACAGAAATTCTCTCTAAGCCTTTCTTACCCTGCTATCAGAGTCAGTCAGTACAGGGATTGTAATAGTGTGTCTGGAAAATACCTCCCCCAAGTTCTTGAAGGAAAAAAAGCCACAAAATCCTGTCCTACTACTCATTTTAAAGAATATTTTTTCTTAATGGAAGATACATAGAGAAACATAGATGTGATGTATATCCAATATATGCTATTTATTGTATATATCAGAAAAGAATAATTTACTTAGATGATAAAAAATAAAAAAAATTGATAAAGACAATGACATAAGTAAGAGAATCTGACTTAATTTCAAGGAATCTGAATGTTTCTTATCATTACCCACCCTTGCAATTTAGACTGAACCTGCTGTAATGCATTGATTTATTTCTCTTAACCTCCATTGTTGGTTATGATTATTTGATAACTTCTGTTTGAAAGAGTACGTTCCTGTTTCTCAAATGTGATTCGTGTGTTGATGTTACATCTTTCCTGTGTATTCTTCCACTCATGGTTTCCTGACAGAGTACCAGGGGTTCTGCCCTCTGAACTAATTTGTTTGCTCTTTATTTTATGAGCCTCAAGGAGCAGTTCTGATGTATTAGAAGCTGATGATGGTAGATTGCTTGAACTGTGTTTGTCAGGTTCACGGGGAAAATAATTAGTTTGATCTTTTTTATTGATTCAGGACTTAAGTCATTCCAGGTTTTTGTCACACTTATGTCAATACAGTTGTGGAAAACTTGTTTCCTTTAAAAAGAAAAGAGTGTTCAGGTGTCCTGTGCCATGTGCTTCATCACAGTTTTTGACTTTTAGTTGAAATAAATATGGTCTGTAGTGATAAATATGTCAGGAATCTGTTTAATGGGCAGCAGTTAATGCCAAATCTGCACTAAAGGCAGGACCAGTAAAGATTATTCTCTGAGCTTTGTTGGTACCAGGTATTTGCTAAAGTAAGAACTTGATAAAAGACCACAACATTGCAATGCTAAAAGCCCCCAAGATAAGAAAAAGTACTGAATAAAATGTTAAACAACACCCAGAGACACAGATTAAACGATTTGCCTCAGCCGTTTTATGGGAAAGGGCATTTGCAAAAGCACCATCTGAGGTGTATTGCCTTTCCTAGTGGAACATGAGTTTTCCCTTTCATTGCTGAGAGTGGAACGCGGTATATGAATATGGTCAGGTGTCAGAGATCCCACACAGGTGGGTTTTGATGGAGCATCTTTTCACTCATATCCCAGGAACTTTAAATGTAAATGCACAGTGAAAAAAATATATGATGTAATGATACTCCTCCTGCAATGATCCCATAAATGACTTCTGTCTGATAACTAAACCCAAGACTGTTGAGTTTACATCATGTAATTTTACTGCAATATATTTTTCACTCACTAGATTTCTCGGTGCTCTGTAATATTCTAGACATGGTATGATTCTTGGTAAACTGAGTCTTGAAAAGGAACTTGAGACATAACTGGATTCTCAAAATGTTTTGAACCATACTCGTTGGCAAAAGTTCCACCCTTTCTGGTTTTAGTATCTAAAATATATGTTCCTTATTGCCTGAAATGTGACAAGGATACGATTGCACAATTATACCATATAGCACTGATTTGGGGTGTTTTTTTTTAAGAAGGAATGGGTACTTTTTGAATCTGAAATCAATTCTGTCCAACCAAACAATATTCGTATCAAGGAAAGGTTTGCAATGTTTGTCCAGTTCTTAACCTAGAGAAAAATTGATATTACTGCTCCCATTAGCTTCAGTTTTTTATAATGTGGAATCATTCCACTTGATTTAAATAATAGAAAAGATAGGAAACTCAATAATTCAAAGAAGCCATCAGTTAATCAGTGCAGTAGGCAAATGGCAAGGAGTTTTACTCTAAAGACTTTTTCAGTCCATTCTGTTTAGATGGAAATGCTGATAGAAATGAGTGGGATTTTTCTTTCATCTAGTTGAACTCGAGGTCCTCATAATCTCTAGGTTCTCTTGTCATTGTTGGAAGCTCATTCTCCTCAATTGCTTTGAAAAGCAAATGTTTCATCTTTGGGACGCAGCACATTGCATGCCTTCCAGGCCTTCTCTCCTGGAGTTGACTTCTTAACCTCCTAATCATGTTTTCTTTACCTCTTATTTCTCCTCCAGCTCTTGATAGAAGAGGCAGGTTATAGGAAGGTAAGGGAATATGAGGACTTACCTTTTCTCCTTGTATCACCAGATCAGTATAAGGGAGGGGTGCAACGATTAATATACGATCAGTCATGAGACATGAACTAGTTAGACATGATCTTAACTACATACATAACTAATACAGTTATGGGCTTCCTTTTGGTTTATTCAGGAAGGTGGTATGCTTCTTGGAGACACTACATATAAGGTTTTGTGTTGGTATATGTGCTTTCGACAGAACTTTTCCAGGCTTCTTCAGACTAAGGAGGCAACTCTTCAACATTGCATGAAGTTCCTTTCATCACTTACATAAATCTCAGTCTGTGTGGTTTAATCTAACAAAAGCAGACAAAGAGTTGATATTTAATTAGATTGGCAGATGCTTGATTGTCATAAACCATTTCATAAAGGTTGTGGAAGGAATAAACTGTTATGGAAAGCAAGAATTTGACCTTACTGTTCTTTATAATGCTGAATATTTATGACTAGCTCAAATATTCACAAAAGAACTAATCTGCACATTTTAAAGAGGTTCCAAAAATTAAAAGCAGCTGAAGAGAGCAATTCAATATCTGGCAGAGGATCTGGCAGTATTTTCCAAAGTATATCCCAGAGATATATATATATATATATATATGTGAAATAGAGGAGCTGGCGTTGGATCTAGGTGATGAAGATGAAATGTCAAATTCCACAAGTAAATTTTTACATTTGTTGTTAGGTTACAGATATTCAGGCTCTAGCTTGCAAAGACTTGAACACGTTAACAGAGGCGTTACTGATTCATCCTGTCTTTCAAAGGTTAAGTCCTCATCTTGCACTGGTATCACATGGAAGGATGCTCACTATCTCTGAGAATGAAAACCATACTGTAAAGTTAGATGTCTAACTTCTGGTACCTGCATTTAGGTAACAGAGGGCAGGAGACTCTTGGGCCACTCAGCATTTTAGGTTGAGCAGATGCTCAGCAGCACACCCTTCTAAGGTAGCCGTACACTGAAGCTTCCTGGAAGAGCTCAAAGGTTGTGAAGCTCAGGAAAGCCAGGTTAACAGAAAGGCTTGAACTAGGTTTGGTACTACCCGTCATCATCTAGAGTCGGTCTGCTCTAAGTCCCACACATTCTTGTATAAGCCAATGTTAGCTCTGTGTGTTCACCTTCTCTCTTGAGGCTGTAACTAGCTGAAGGAAGAAATCCATGTTCTGGACTTCTGATACTAAAACCCCAAAACAAAACACAGAAGTATCCCTGTTAATGGTTAGAAGCACCTGCTTTACTGACTTCCATGGTTTTTAAATAAGACCCTACCAAAAAGCTACATCTTTATGATGATCCTGTTTTTGGAGACCTGTAGGGAGTTGCAGTTTATATTTTTAACCCCTTCCCTCCAATTCAGTTTAAATGGTCTCTGCTTGTGCACAGTGGTTCAGGTCAGATGAAAGTTCAGACTGTGCCCAGCAATGTTTCTGGCAGTTCAGTTCACCTGAAGGAAGTGAAGTACAGTGAAGTATGATCCTGTGCCAAAATCCTGTCTTTTTCCCCCATGCCTTTTCCTTTCTTAGTGTCACAGTTGCACATCCTGTTAAAAATATTTCCCTGGAAACACCTGTGTTAATTCCTGAGCAAACCTGAGAATGCTTTCTTTGGGGTTTAGGTGACATGTCTCTGCAGTTTGGCTTCATGTCTCTGGCCATCTCGAACATTTAGGTTGGATAGACGGTAGCCTTTGCCCTTGTAGTTTGTACAGAAATTTAACTCAGCTTATAACAACAACAGCTACTGAACATCCAGACTGACTGCACATCAACTTGGGTAGCTGTGAGTGTTATCCCCACCTACCAGAGCTTTGCTGCCTGAAGTTACTGTTTTATTAATGTATCATGGCTTCTCCATTAAAAAGATTATTATTTCTTGTCAGTAAGCTTCCTGGTGGCAGAATGGTCTGCATATGGATATATATAGAAAGGCCTGTGGTCATCTTTGTCAGCAGCAACATAACCTGCATTTTAGGTTACTGGGATCACACATGCTCAGTTTCTACAGGGAGTGTAACTGATAGACATTATTACTTAAGTTCTGGGTGCAGATCTGAACAGGCTGATAACATCTCAGTAAGAAACTTCAATAAGAAGTTGTGTTGCCTGTGTACTTTAAAGGTTTTGAACTGCTAGTTTCAGGGCAGATGGAATAACTCCATATTTCAAAGATGTTTTGAACAAAAAGTCTGCTAGAGCACCTTCCTTTTTGAGGTGGAAACATGATAGGAGAAAGGGAATGTCTGCAGCCATTGGAACCGCCTGCTGAACTGATTTTGACCATATAAGCTAATAAAGTTCAACTGTGACCCTGTTTAAGCTTATTCCAAAAGTGAAGTCATTTCTGGCATCTAAAGCAAGTCCTTGAATCTTTAAAATCATGGCTCTGTAAACTGGTTTCTTGTGTGTTACAAATAAACTATTAGGATGCACTATTTCAGACGTGGATATGGGCTGTTTTGCTTCAACCCATATGCACAGTTCAGAAGGTCAGGCATTACCGCAGTATCTCTCCTGTTATTTTAGGGCTCTCGTGTGTTATGGTTGGCCCTGATCACATGGCATTTGGTTTCAGTTATTTTTCGATGGGTTTGGCTTTTAAGAATAGACAACATTTGAAGAAAAATCCAACAAGTTGTAAAGTTCACAAAGGCTGAGGACTGTGATTGCTTTTAGGCTGGAGCAGTTGAAAGGAGATAAGCATCTTGTTCTAAGGACTGTGTTTAATCTAAATATAGCGTATCTAAGTTACGGGTGATGAAGAGAGCAAAACTTGGTGTGGCTTATAGGGTAGGGGAGAGGCAAAAAGAAAACGGAGGCAGTTAATGTTGGAGTAGCCCTCAGCAGCTTTCTTACTTAGACCAACTGTTGCTAAATTACATGAAATTTAGAGGCAAAAGGAGCCAAAAGCAGAGAAACAGTGCTCATTGTTGAAGTCCAGTAATTAGTTTGATAAATAATACAAGGAGTAGAAGAGGGATTCCCTTCTGGTGAAAATGCTGACCCTTTGATCCCCAGCTGTGGCTCATCATTTAAGCTGGTGTTTTTCTTGTTTCTGTGGTTTCTACTGTAAGAAGTTTTTCCTAACCTCTCTGCAAAGACCTGTAGAGCAAATGTAGGCACCCTTTGTTTAAAGAGTGCCTAGGGGGTTGAGTGAAAATTCCTAGGACTATGTTTCAAAATGTATGTGGCTGTTTAAATGATCAAATGCTAGTAGTGTTAAAAGGAGCCTATGTCTCCTCCATGTCTCAATACTGAAAATTTGCCTCAGGGCTTATAGACTGGCCATCTAAATGATGTGGGAAGATTTTTTCGAAACCAAGAACTGCTTAATACCTCAGAAAATTTGTTTGCCTCAGACTCATTCCCAAAAAAGCTTTTGAAAATAGAGTGGAATGCCAGCATGGAAGAAGTGCATTTTGGGTAGCTGTGGATTGATAGAGACTCTAACTGCTGATGTAGAAATATTAGAAGACAAGGGAGGCCTGGAGGAATATGTGCTTAGGATTTTCAGTATTAAAGAAAAATGTTCTATACACATAAATCCAGAGAACACACCATTGTGTAAGGAACTGTTCACATGTGTGAAGACTGAGGTTAACAACACTAATAACATAAGTTTTTGAAGACATCTGATGTCTTCTGCGTTTTGTCTTACACACTTGTCTTAAAATTGCTAGAGTAACCGTACAGTTAAACATCATTTAACTTCTCCAGAGAAGAAGTTAACAGAGATAAAGTAACACCTCTACCATAATATCTCTGGCTTCTTTCACTGTAGCATGAGATTGAAACAAGAGATTTAAAAGTTGTTGTTCTGGTGGAATGCAGAGACATTCTTTCTTTTTACATTAAAACCAACTTTGTTGTGTTCCTTACCAGTTCTCGTATCTAACTGTTTGCTCACTGGACATGGGTCACCATCAGAGCAAATTATTGAGTGAAAATTAGAAGCATGTGTTGAATAGTTTAGTGGAGTAACAGGACCTTGTCTGCTGTGGCACTGGAAGAGCATTGCCATCAAACCAAATCCAGAACTATTTAATGAGCAGTAGCTGCACTATTTGATTAATGTTGGGTAGCTCTACAGTGAAGTGAGGATTAAATCTGGAGACATAGTTATTTCTCCGATGTCTAAGGAAAGGAAAGTAAGAACCAGGACTCCAAGAAGAAATAAGAATGTCTTTCTCTAATTATTTCTTTTTTATTTCTGCATAGTGTTGCCTAGTTCAACAGGACTCAGTTGACTGATTTAACTGAGGCCCCATTAAAATGGATTTTACTCTGGGTCACTTAGAGTTTAAGAAGTTCAGAAAGAGAGCAGAAGAAATATTTTCCTGTGTGCTTTCAGCGTGCCTCTGCAGGGGCTCCGCAGCAAGCGAGCTATTGTGTGTGAAGGGCCAGGTCTCTTGGACAGACCCTGAGAGAGGAGAGGGGAACCTTGTCGTTAGTGGCAGGAAACCTATTATTTATTATCAGTCAAAACTAAAAAGTATGGGCAAATCTCCAGAGAGAGCAGGGATGTCAAAGTAGTGTCATGTTCATTAAACAGTGTCTATCCTCTGCTTCTCTCCTGCTTAAACATCATGAAAGTATTAAGACTCTTTCTCTTATTTTCTCCAGTATATTTTGCTAAACTGCATAGTTTTCTGATTTTTTTTTTGGTCTCTCCTCATGATTTTTCTTCACCTTAAGAAAACTCCACCAAAAATCAAACCCAAAAAGGCAAAAGGGGAAAAGAAATATCATCCCGTCTTCTCACAGCCTTCTTCCATTTCTGGAAGAACATGTACCTATGTTACTAGTTGCCTTAAACTGAAGGGAACTTTTATTTAGTGTATATTTGCAGTGAGTGAGCATTCTGTGGCTGCTTTTCTCCAGAATGAAATATGAGGAATAAAAGCAACTTGAATTCTTAGAAGAAGTCAGTGAGTTGTAGACTTTCTTCTTGCCTGGGAGCCAGTTTGAATTTGTCCCTTTTGTAATACGATTTAGGTACAAGTTGGATTTTTTTTTTGCTGGAGATTTTACTGAAGTGTCAGTGAGCTTATTCAGACTAAAATAAGGATGGAACACAGACACAAAGCACCAGCTTTTGCAGTGTGATTCACTTGGTTTTGGAGAACCTGTAGTCTGGTGAACTGATTTTCTCAGCTCTGGTCTCCTTCAATTGTAGATACTGGTATAGAGACAGAATGTTTGAAATACTTGCATAGTGGGGATTTTAAAGGTCGGTTTTGCCATAGGTATTGAATCTCTGCCTGAAGATTGGGGTTTTTAGGTATTTGACATTATAGCTATTTTAAGATTTAGTGTGGGATGTTCTATAAGGCACAATCATCTTTCAAATTGTGTTCAGAAAGAAGAGAATTTTCCCTTTTCTTTATACAGGCAAGAAAACATTTGGATTAAATATAATTGTCCAGATGATGAATTAGGACTAAACTTCTGGTGTCTTGAGATTCTTGGGTTAACCAGCAGGCACTGGGCATTTCAGAGCCCTCTTTAGATGTTTCTGAAATAGGCTGGAAAAAGTAGAATTTCAGTGTTAAAATTTGGAGTGGTTTGATGAATTTCTAGAAATCCTGTTGTTTGGCTGCTCAGGCTGGGTGACTTTAAAGGTAATCGATGCTCAGAGGAGTCCCTTCTGTGCCTCAGGGTTTATGTCTGATATGGCAAGGGAGGTGGAAATGCTACCACAGAGCAGGGTACCTGCCATGCCAGGCCTGAACAGTCTCCTGTGCTAGAAATAGCTATGGGAATGACACTGCTGGTTTTATTCTTTTGTCTTATATGAACCATTAACTGTTGCTGGTCAGAGTTTTTCTGACAAAATGAGTCAATTCACTGAACTGGAATTGTTGCCAAGAAAGATTCAGCTGGCTGAGTCTCCTGGTTACAGATTTTTGGTGTAAAAAAAAGAAGCTAAAAAAAGGCCCTTTGACATTCCCATTCTGTCATTTTCTCTCTCTTTTTTTTTTTTTTTTTTCCTCTTATTCCAGTGTTGAAATGCTGCTTTTGCTCTGATAAAAGTGGTCAAAATCTGAAGGAAACATTTCTGAAGCGTGGAAAGCAAAGCTGCTCCCTCCAGCCAGTGTATTCTCCTGCATACATTTAGTCTGTGGACATTTTTCCCTCCAAATTTTCAACTCCTTTTGTGGTAAGGAAAAATGTTTGAGTTCTTAAACGTTGACAGGTTATGAAAACTGTTTCCCTTTGCTGCTCCCCCTGTGACTGTGCAGCCCTTGTTCGAGAGTGGATAGTGCTGGGACTGCAGCCAGGAGCTGGGCTGTTCAGTGGGGCTCTGGCTGGCAGCAGCACTGACAAAAGAGCTGCTGCTCTAAGATGCCTTTGTTTTGCTGTCATCAATGTCCAATTGTTTGCCAGGATAATTGCCCAGTTAATCCTAACTGGTAGGATAATTATATAAAGCTCATGTCCAGTGTAAACAGGAAACAATATACTTTCCTTATCTTTGCTAGGCATGAAGTTCCCTCAACTCCTATCAGCCTTCCAGGATTGGCCCTTAACTGTTTACTGCCAGGCAGTGTGGGGTGACAAATTAACATCAGGGACATGGGATCAAAGCCTAATCTCTCTTATTATTCAGGTGAAATCCCTGGTTTTAGGGCTTAATTTTACTGGATCTAAGGATTACTCCTGGTTGGATTGTGTCCTGTATCTATAGACGTCCAGCTGGTTTTTCTAACTTTGAAACTAATAGTTCCAAACATTCATGCTTTAACAGGCCTTTTCACAGTTCTAATATTTGCTACTGTGAAAAGGTAGAGTGCAATTTTTTTAATACCTACAACAAAGAGGACAATTACTGAGTAGTAATACAGCCCACTGTGTAAAAACCTCACTATTAGCAAATGCTTGAACACTTAGTTTAATGATCTTAAACCAATCACTTAACTGATTACAATTGAGAAGCAGTTCTAAAATACTTCATAGTAATTGAAAAATCATGTGTAGCTTTTCTCCTATTTTAACCCTTGAGATTGAGGAACGGGTTTTGCTTTGCATTCTCACATGTAACATTGATGATTTGTGGCGTGACTGGAGCTGTTTGCTTCAATAGGACTGCTCGTACTGGTAGGCATGTAAGCATGTGGCTCATAATAATAACTGTTTCAACAGTTACTGTGTGCAAACTGGTAAAATATTGGTGAAAAATTGGACTGGGAAGGCACAGTTGCACTTTTGATTTCATTCATGAGTACATATTGTACAGACACTGGCTTCAATCTTATGAACTAAGGGGATCCAGTGAATGCTGCCTGTGTCCCTTTGCTGCTGCCAATTGCTTTGTTCCATAAAATTTCTTGTATTTCCTAAGCTTTAGGTAAACATGCTGGAAGTACTGGTGGTAAATTAGGCTCTGAATAATAATGTCCTCTGAATAATAATATCCACTGAGCTTTCTAGCAGAAGACCTTGGATTTAGGTGCTTGTCATGTGCACAAGGTCACTGGTACTTTCTTTAGTCCATTTCACCTGCTGCAGATTTTGTGGTGGGTGGAGTTGAGCCAATGGTGGAAGTGGCAGGAACATTCTCTATGATAGCCTGAGGGGACTATTTTAATTTGCCTGCATTTCCCACATATTAATGGAAAAAGCATGTCAAAAATAGCTGAAGAAATGATGTTTTAAAGGGTTGTGTAAAACTCCCTAAATGACTTCCTTTGTTAGGAAAGACTTTTGAGTAATATAGAAGAGTACCCTTTTGTCCTCAAACATCCTTTCCTTTCCCTTCCAGATAACATCTTGCCAGTCCACAAAATGTACTCCAATATTTTAACATTTATTAGTTCTGATTTTTGTTAACTGTTATCCCATATTCCCTCTGAATTTCTACCTGGAAGCTCTGTAGGGTGCTTCATCCAGCACAGCTTTGTTTGTTTCTGTAAACTTTTCTGCCACCTTTCTTGAGTAACCTTGCAAATTACCAAAAGTGCATCCAAGGGAATCAACAAATTCACGTTCCTCTCATCCATATTTTTGAGAATTTTACTTTACATGACAAACAACTTTTGAAATCTGTAGTACTAGGCAAGCCAACAAATCAGACCTTTTGATATTTAGCTCATTTTCAGACACTGTTTAGAAAACAAAGGTGTGGACGGCTACCCATTTGGTAACTTTCTGATTTATGGTAGATTTTAGGAGAACCAAAGGGTGTCTTTTCTTTAACCAGCAGCACAACTCCAGTGAAACACTGCCTATCAGGAAAGTTTCTATTGCCCTCTGGACTTGTTCTCTTTACTTGTCTAGCTTCTCTATCATCAGGTCACTCTGAACAGTGACCTTCCCCAGGCTGTAGAAGCTGCATCTCCAGGGAAGTTCAGGACATAAGAGCTTAGAAGCCCATGGCCTGGGCTGGGCCAAGGGTCTCAGCTGAAGCAGTAAAGGAATGGGGAGTTCCAGAAACCTCTTAACAGCCACTGAGCAACTCTGAAGTGCTGTTTTGTTAAAATATCTGGGTTCCTAGGCGAGCAGGCAACAAAGCTGCATGTGCACTAACAATTTTGTTTCAGAAAACAAATAAATGTATGTACATGATCAGATTTCTGGACATTTTCAAAGAAAGGGGTGTAAATTGGAAGTTTTGAATTTCAGAGACATTCTCAATAACTGAGGAAAAATAGTGCAAGGTGCACTGTAACTTAAATATCTGAAGTGGAATTTGCTATGGTAGATTTTGGTTGATACTGGGATTTGTCCTGTTAGCCGGCTGACATACTTCTCATTCAAATCTGTGAATAAATGTTCCATAACTTTAACATCTGAGAAGAATAAATGGTAAATTAAGGCTATCAACTTCACAGAATCTACTGCTATCAGTTTCTTTGCTTTTTCCTTTCCGCTCTTTGTCTTTTCTGTTACTGTGCTTGTTCTGTGAACTGGCAACCTGCTCTTCACATGCTCAGCATCAGCTGAAGGACTTTAGCTCTGACAGTGCTGTATCTGCAAACCTTCCCCTGAATGAATGCAACTGTCATGGCGTTCTGGGAAAGAACATGTGATTTCTGAAGAGCTTATTTAGAACTCCTTGATGAAAGCAAAGATATTAACAGTGAACAGGGAACCAGTAGAGATATCGAGCAATATCCTGAGCTATGTCCAGTTCTGCCTGCCAGTAGGGATAGTTTGGAATTTGCATCCCCTGAAGGTGTGTTCAAACCTACACAGTTCAACGATGCAGCACGGGAACAAGCCTCATGGATGGCTTCCAAACTTGGCTCAGGAAGATGCTGCCTCCTAGAACATGTGATGTGGAGCCTTACACATAGAGCTAGGTTGTGTCTGACTGCAGCCACTGGTGGAACAACTGCTCTCTCCTGATGTGCAGGTGTAGTTGGAGTTTTTGACTGCTGATTGCTGATAGAGTTGCTTTCTCTATACAACTGTTTATGACTTGTTTTCCATGCTGATGTTCTTGGGTTCAAGCCCTCAGCTAGAAGTCAGACAGCAATTGTTTGAGAGGAAGGAAGGACCTGTTGTGCTAGTGCTGTAATTGCATGCAGAAGATGTAGGTTCAAATTCTGACTTTGCTGCAGATTTCCTATGTGACCCTGCACAAACATCCCGGTGCATCACTTGCCTAGCAAAACAGAGATAGCATTTCCTTCCTTCCACTGCCTGTCTCCATACAAGCTTTTGAGGACAGACATTTTTACTACAGTTATACAGAACAGCACTTGACGCAGTACAGTCCTGACTTCTGGCTGGGGCCTTTAGCTGACTCCATGTTACTAACAACAAATAAAAACAAAGCAGCTTTGTTCTGCAACAATGACAGCCCTGGACTGCCATCCAAGGGATCCTGATCAAAAGCATATGCACTGTCTAAAAAGTATTTTATCTCTTATTACCAATTCCCTGGTTCAGCTAGCCTTCCAGTTATTCTTTAGTAAAAAAACAGCAGCCAGTGCCAAAAGCCAATAAGTGAAGCTGTAGCTTCCTCCTTTCATTTCTTGAATGGGATGTGGAGAAGTAGCAGCTGCTCCTCATGTTCTGGCACCATGTTGATGCCTAAGTTCCCCTAGTGAGAGTGGTTCCCAAGGGGTGGAAGTGGAACCAGCAACCAGACCAATGTCTTTTCCTTCAGCATGTACTAACAGATGTGACAGGAGGTTCATCCTGACCTGTGTCTCCAGTGGAGGATGTACTGAATCAGCTGGAGGTCATCTACAAGGTGGGGACTAAGAATGGGATCATCTCTTGTGTTGCTGCCCCAAATGCTGCTTTAGGAATCAATTGTGTGTTTCACATAAGATATGTATCAGAGTCTGTAGTGTTTTACACTGCTACAGAATAATAGCCTTAAAAATATGATCATATATTTATCCAGCAAAGAGCTTTAAAAACAGGGTATTGTGAGCAAGTCTTTCCAGAGACCAGTCACTGAGAGTGGAAAATGGCAACTGACACATAAGTAGCTTTGGCCTGGAAGTGAATCAAAATGCCCTGCATTCCAAGGAAATTGTGTAGGAAGAGCTTAGCTTAAGAAACATGTCAGCAATGTCTATCCTGGGCAAAGGCACCCTTGTTAAACTGCTCACTCCTCTGGAAGATTGCAGGGGTCTCTGGAACTTTTGTGGTGCGTTATGTAAAGTTTTTAGTGATTTATAGTAGTTGGGGAGTAGAAAGGGAGTAGTTATGTCGGTGTGGTGATGCCTTAGCAAATACTCTTCATTGTAAACAAGCCCTAGGACAATTACCACGAGTATTGGAGTGGTGTCTCCTAATGGCATGGTGGGATGCTAACAGAATAGTAATTCACAGGGAGGAGTGCCCTCTACAAAATTACAGTGTCTCCCTTTTAAGCTCCTGGTATGTTTCTGGAGGTTTTCATCAGCCAAAGAGTAGCACATTGTTGTTTATCTGAACGGAGGAGACCACAGCTTGAAGTGATTGTAGGCTGTTAGAGCAGATTTTAGGCACATTTGGGAGCTTAGAGAAATACATTGAGTAAGGAAGCAATGCTTTCATTGGGTTCCAAGAGGCACATATAAAAAGCCTTCTTTGATTAAAGTGATTTTCAGTTTGGCAGCAAGGTGAGAGAGGGAGAGAAACATGCTTGCTGAAGTAATTCCTGTCAGATCCCTTTGCTTCCTTTCTGACCAACCCATTTCCTTGTGTTTTCCAATGCATAAAAGATCTCTTGTCGCTGCCTGCCTTCTTGTGAACTCATCAGTGACATTCCCTCTCAACTTTCATCCATTTTTCTTCATTTTCAGAGAATCTTAGAATCATTTCGGTTAGAAAAGACCTTCAAGATCATCAAGTCCAAGCACTAACCTCATGCTGCCAAGCCCATCACTAAACCATATCCCTCAGCACCTCATCTATATGTATTTTAAATACCTCCAGAGATGCTGACTCCACCACCTCTCTGGACAGTCTGTTCCAATGCTTAATAACCCTCTCAGTGGAAAAGTTCTTCCAAAATAAAGTTGTTTTCATTTCTTTGTGCTCCGTTTTCTTTCTGCTTACCTGGTTTCTTGTCCCTTCCTGCCTTATCCCCTGTATCCATCATTACATTGTGTATTTTTGATTCTTCTCCCCTGAATGCAGGGGAATTCATTCCACTTTGGTCACTTGGAGTTTGCCAATGAATGAGTACACTCTGAAGTGTTTGGTGTGCTGTCACTATTCTTGTAAATTAGGGTTTCTTTAAAGTTTGTTGAAAGTCAGTTTGGTGCCTGAACACTTGTGATGTGCACAAAAAGCTCCCAATCTGTCAAGCCCATAGGACTCTATAAATCATATTGATTGAGGTCTTCGTAGGATCCATGTAGATCCATGCAAAATGGATACTTTCCTCAATCAGATCCTTCAGCTCTTACAGTTGTAGTTGTCAATTCTGAAAAGTGCTCAGAGGCAGATTTCTGAAGGTCTGGTTAGTTGTCTAACGATCTCTGGAGCAGGAGTTTGCCCTTAGTGCTTGCTGCAGTGCAGCTGAGTTTGGTTACCTAGCTTTCCTAAGCTCTATTTAGAATCTCTGTGCTTCTGTGTGTGTTTCAGAATCCAAGCTGCACTGTACATTCATGTGGACACCAGAAACTATAGAAAATGGCTAAGGATGTAGTCATGTGATAGCAAAGCAGGAAGGCAGTGTATGCAACTTGGTTCTTAACAAATTTTGATGATTAGCCAGCCATACAGGCTGGCTGGGGTTTTTCCTTCATCTTTCACAAGCACAAACTAATTTGGGGTTAAAATGTATGTGAATTTGTCTGTCTTGACAAATACTAACCAGCTGCCTGAGGAAGAGCTCTTAGTCCCAAACAAGCACCAAGGACAACTTTCCTTATTCCCAAAGAGAGATATGTAACAACAAATTAATATTTACATGTTGGGAATCACTTGGAAATGAGAAGAATTACATTTGTTTGCCATCTATGAGAGGCGACTTTCCAGGTTTGAATGTGTTTTGCTTTAAGATGAAATATGTGACTTTTTTATAAGGAGAGTTGTCAGTTAACACTGGATTGGTGGTAATTTTATTAGCTTCAGAACTATCCAGTGTTATTTGGAAGAAGCTGCTTCATTTTCTATCTGCACATCTGCGCAGCAGCTGCAGGCACATACTTCCCAGGGGCTCAGTCTAATTTGTAGAATTACAGGGATTGTGCCTGGCTATAGGAAAGGTCTATTAGTGTTGCTCATGTTGAAAATTTAGGCTTGATGCCTTCCACATGGTTTTTTTGTTTTGTTTTGTTAGTCCTTTTCTGGTTCTGTGATTAACTCTTTGCAGAAATTTCTCTTGAAGCAAGGTAGCTATTGTGTTGTCTAATTCCTGACTAACCGTTTTCAGGAGGCCTCAGTTTTGTACCTCGTCCTCTCTGTGTTCCTAACAAGAGTGTCAGATGAACCGTGAACTCAGTTGGATTTTTTCCCCCTCTCCTTCTTTCTCTCTCTTTTAATTGCATGCAGGAATCAATTTCTCTGTTCCTGGAAAGCAGCCACTCTCACAGAAATAGTAGTTGACACACAAAGCGTGCACAAAGTACCCGGAGAAGGATATATCAGCCAAATTAAACCCTAAAGATACTTTTAGATGGCAGGATGACATTGACTAGATTTGAATTTGGACAAAACACCAAACACGAGGCTTCACTACAATATTTACCAGCCTCCAGCAGCAGCCTGCACCTCCTGCCGCACCGAGGCACAAAGCTGTATTCTGTGACCACGGTAAATCAGTACTGGCAGGGTCAGTCTTGCAGGCAGCTCCCTGCAGATGGACTTCTTGCCTCTCTGTTTCAGTTCAGCTGAATTCTCCCATATGTTTATGTTCTGCAAGTGAAAAGTATCAGGGGAAAAAACCCAACATTTTTCCATTTCTGAACTTTTGGACAATATATCTGTTGTCTGGGGTCTGACTGACCAGGGCTTCTTGCCAGGCTGGAACCTTATAGAGAAAAGTACCACCTACTGAATAACCACTACCACATCCTGCCCTCTTCCTTTTCTGCCTGCTGTCTAAACACTGCAATAGCTCAGCTCAGCCACTCCAACAAAAGCTGACAGCTTCATGTCAGACCTGTTCTGTGCTTGGAGGTGCCCTCAAGCTACATTTTCAAGTGGGAAAGACATTGCACTTTTGTGTGAGCTGGGGGGTATTGTTCTGTCATCTTGTGGAAAACAAAATCAAGTGTTTTTTAAACTATTTTTCTGAAGTTTTGGATTTGCTACTGGAAAAGAAATTGCAGCTGAGAAGAAAGAACTTACTTTTTGTCAGGCTAGCTCTGAAAACATCAGTTTGAAAAACTAAGCCAATCCTTTACCTTTTAGATCTGCTTCTTATTAATCTGTGTTGATCTGGGTTGTTATGATACCTTTTGCTCCTGCTGCAGGGCTTGGTTCACTGGAAGAGCCACGTCTTTCATGCCAGATTATGGGCACAGAACACCGTTTGCATGGCAGAAATCCTGTCGCAATGAGAAGCATAGACTGTGGAGAAATTTGGCACAAAGCACAAGAACAGGGTGCAGGCAGACTTCATGAGATACTGAGAAAGTTCTTCTCCCCCTCTACTCTGCCTTGGTGCGGCCTCATGTGGAGTACTGTGTCCAGTTCTGGGCTCCTCAGATCAAGAGGGACAGAGAACTTCTGGAGAGAGTCCAGTGCTGGGCCACCAAGATGATCAGGGGACTGGAACATCTTTCATACGAGGAAAGGCTGTGGGAACTGGGACTGTTCAGTCTGGAGAAGAGGAGACTGAGGGGGCATCTTATTAACATTTACAGATACCTAAAGGGTGGGTGTCAGGAGGTTGGGACATCCCTTTTTTCTATAGTGGCTAGCAACAGGACGAGGAGTAATGGGATGAAGCTGGAACACAAAACGTTCCATTGAAATGTAAGAAAAAAACCTATTTCACTGTGAGGGTGAGGGAGCCCTGGCACAGGCTGCCCAGAAGGGTTGTGGGATCTCCTTCCTTGGAGGTCTCCAAGACCTGCCTGGACATGTTCCTATGCCACCTGATCTAGATGAACCTGCTTCTGCAGGAGGGTTGGACTAGATGATCTCTAAAGGTCCCTTCCAACCCCTACCATTCTATGATTCCATGAAAGTGGTCCAAAGAAGGGATTTTTGCATTTCCCAGTATTTTGGATGATAAATGTCTTTGCAGGGAGTGAAACTCAATATCGAAGTGGTTCCTCCTTGATTTGAAAATTTAAAAGAATATATTCTTTATCCACAGAGAATTTTTGTACTTTTGCAGTGTAAACAGGCTTCCTAATCTTTATCTAGCCTGACCCCTGCTCCGTCTTTTTCAGTCCTCCCTATTACTCTCTCTTCCATTTTTGACACACAGGGGCATGTGTGTGTGTATATATATATATATATATATATATGTAAGAATTAACCATTTTAATTTCACTGAGCTTGTAGTGAGCCAGTTGAAGAGACAGCTACTCAGTCACAGCTGTTTGTTTGTGGAATAGTCATAAAAACTAATAATGAAGGAAAGAGCAAAAGAGCGAATTAATCTAGTTATTTTTATCACAAAATTCATTATTTCCTGTCAACTTTCTACTCAGTGTGCTCTAGCTAGCAGCTTGATCATGAGATTATTAAGATCATTTACCTACTTTTTTGTGGGAAGGAGGTTTATAATTTGATAATCTAAGTAGTTACATAATGAATTTCAAGTACAAAGGTAATTTCAAGAAAACGTTAATTAACTGTATGTGGACTAATGATATATGACATCCATCCGAGATTTGTTGCACGAGATCCAAGTGCACCTTTAGCCACAATCACCTCACAGATCCTGCTGAAACAGCTGATGAAACTCCTATAATCTTCAGTGGAGCCAAGATTTGACTTGCAATCTTTAAGCCCTCTTGCCCTTTTTCTCCTTAACATCTGCCCTCTGCCTTTCTCTCTCTCACACTCTACATTCCCCAATCTATGTTTATGGGCTTACTACATCCACCATTAAAATGCAGCTATTCCTGTTCAGCAGTCTGCAGCAGCGTTCCATAAACTAATGCAGAGAAACATAGGAATGGGGTATCAGGAATGGCTATCAAATTTCGTAAGTGGCCTTAAAACATTGTTTTTAAAAATTAAATGTTATTAAACCATATTTTGACACTTAAAATGACACCACCTTGTATTTGCGTGTGCTCTTTCTCCAAACCCATAGTTTTATTTCTGACAAACTAAGCTAATTCTGTAAGAATTGCTCAAGTCCTTTAAAGCACACATTGGCAGGTGCAGCTAGGAACTTGCCACAACATAAAGCAGACACAGACAACGGATTCAAGACTTTTGCCTATGGTTAAGGGTAGTTTTTCCCCTTGATTTCAGTAACAAAAATGTCAAACCCAGTGAAATAAATGGAAGATGACTAATCACATTTTCCTGTCCATTGTTTACCTTTCATTCATCATCTGCTCTTTAACTATGAGCTCATTATTTTATATTCCTTCAGATGAATTTGTGCAGAAGAAATATATTCTCACATGCTGTGTAACCATCTGTTTGCTCTGGCAAGTGATACAGTTTTGCCTTTCAGGAGGCTGCCGTGATATTATGCAAACATGTCTGTTCATTTGCTATACCATCTTGGTTACCACTTCAGCCATGTTTTCTGTTCCAGCTTTCACATTTGTATTTCTGACAGTGTAATGTCCAGGCTTAAGCTCAACTCCATCAGTATCTAGAGAACTTCAAAACGAAAGGGAAAGATTAATGGTCATTTAATAACCTGTGAGTAAAACCTCTGCTTTGGTTGTCTTCATTGTTTAATGTTAGTTGATATATGTGCAAAAGAAAGAATGAAGTAATGGGAACAAACTCCACTAAGTCATGAGATGTTTGGAAGTCAGATGCATTTTTGGTTTAGTGAGAGCCTGAAAGTGTAGCAGATCTGTGGGAAACATGAAAATATGTGCATTAAAGCAAAGGGAGTCTCCACTGCTCAGCTTTACTAAAACACAATGGTAGATGGTGCAGCACTGCTTTTGTGGTCTGAAAAACAAATAAACATTGGGTCACATTCTTAGTACAGGCCTGTAAGTATAGGTCCTGGAAGTCAATGGGGTTATGCCAGTATATTTTTGTTATAATCTGTTTCTGCATGCCGATAAAAATGGTGACAATGGGCCACTTTCATGACTGCTTATGTCAGACTTAGGTTTCGGAAAAGCTGTGTTGTCACTAGCATGTACCTAATGCCATGCAACAGAACAAAGAATACAGGTTGCCTGTGTTATTATGCTATGGCTATTTTCCTACTGTTGTATCAATAGTAATACTTCTTGGCTTTTACTTTCCTTCCCCCTCCTCCCCTCTATTGGTTTTTTTTCTGCCAACAATGGATGGCACTGCTGCAAAACTCAGCTCTGCAATGGGCCGCCCTGAAGCACGTACTGAGTGTGAGCACTGTCTCTAGAGAGCTCTCCAGTGATGAGCACCTGGAAAATTGTTGGTTGGGAAAAGTATAGCACTCTTAGGCATACAACAGACATAGAAGAAAAGGCTGCTGCTTGCCTTTGTGCCAAGCCAGAGCTAGGTACTGTAATGCTTTAAGGTATTTTTAAGGAAATATCTTTTTCTACTTGATTCCGAAAACAGAAAATTCAAGGGAATTTAAGGCTGTTGGGCCAAACTTTTATATTGGCCACATAGTACGGTGTAGATCAAGAGCAGCTCAACTGCATAGATGAGGTGTTGAGGGATATGATTTAGTTTAGTGATGAACCTGGCAGTGTGAGGTCAGTGGTTGGACGCGATGATCTTAAAGGTCTTTTCTAACCGTAACAATTCTGTGATTCTGGGAAGCAATTAGGGCTATAGTAGGAACTATAGTAGGAAGTACCTTGTGTTCTGTTTTTGCAGCATCATATTTACTACTATAAACCACATGCTTAAAAATACATTTTACTGTACCTTTATTTCCATTGAGAAGTGTTGGAACATGGATTTTGCAAGTTTTATTATTTTATTGTTGAGTATTTCACTGTGAGGTGATCCATAGAATTTCTCCAAGTGAAAAAGTGCTCAGGGAATTCTAAGAAGCCCCAGAGGATAGCCACACCAGTGTGCTGGGGAAGGGGTAAGGAGCATTTGTGTTCGAGGTCAATATTTATGACATCAGGAAACATTAGTTGGAAATTCAGTCAAGTTGTTTAAGCTGTATGTCCTCATGAACTAAAAGTAGTTGAAGAAATGAGCATTTTAGAACTAAAGCGAAGAGTGTAGCATTCTGGCGAAAATACTGATTTGCATTTATTTTGTTTCAATATTGGATCAAGAGATTCCTGGGGTTTCTTTGGTTGCTGCTGAGTCCAGACTAGAATGCTGTTGTCACATCAACGACTTCAGCAAAATGCTGGTGATTTGAAGGGAATACAGGCAAAAGCAACACATTTTATTTAGATGCAGGGAAGAGTCCTTTTGAAAGTGCAATAAAAAAAGCCTGGATCATTAGTTTGACTAAAACACAGTTAATACTTTCCAGGTTTCTATGCACACAAATGTATTTCAAGGAGAGTAACTGTTTTTGTTTTGTAGGTAATTGTTTCCCTTTATGCTCTCCCAGACTGAGAACAACTTTTGCAAACCATCAAGAAATCGATATGAAAATGTCTTTCTGGTGATGTTTTTTTCTCTTTGAGGAGTTAGCTGTGGTCAGTCTTGTTGTACTGAAATGGTTGTTAGGTAAGTTATGTTGTGCTCCACTGGGAGAGGCATAGGTGACTTCAGCAAAAGGCCCTCCTGTTCTCTGCTCTGCTTGTCCTAAAGCAATTCTTCTCTTATGAGGAATTTTGGGAAACAGACAGCTCTTGACACCTCTCAGAGGGCATCTCCAAGTTGTTCCTGGAAGCTTTTGTCCTCGTTGGGTATAAAAGGGGTCATGGGTTCGTTCCTGACAACGAAGCAGTTTCTAAATCGCTGTGTGCAACACGTTGGCAAATTGCTATGCCAGCAGGACAAATGGGCTGGAATGGGCATGCAAATATCCATGGCAAATCTCCAGACTCACTGAAACTTTCCTTCTCATGTAATTCACAGCAATTCTTGAAAACTTCCTCACTTTTTCCTATGTTGCTATTTTAATTTTGAATGGGAAAAGAGGAGAGAGCATATGACGGTACCAGATGTAGACACCTTTTATGTAAAGTTATACCCTGCTCTCCTAACAGCACACAGAGATGAATGCAGGATATGTGCTGGCATCGATGTATGCTCTTCATTCACAAGGACCTTGTGAAATTGATTCCAACCCAAACATTGGGAGAAAATGCCTTGCTTTAGTGCTGATGTACAGGCTGCATTTTTAGGATAATGATGACAATGCCTTGCCTGCCATGTTCACTTCCAAAAACCGAGATCAGTTCCAATTTTTCTTGGTTCTACAAGCATTTGAACTAGCAAAGAACTTAACTGGCTTGTTAGAAAGGCTAATTTGGCAAATCAAATAGTAATTTTTTTTTTAATTCATGCTTTACAGTTTAATTTAATTTGAAGTAGTTTTCAAGACGCTTGGGAAGCCAGCTGCAATCAAAGATGTTGTGAATGGCAGCTCCAGACGAGCTGGGAAACTGACTGCACCTCAGGCAGGGCGTTAGGGATGGCTCCTCCCCATCCTGTGAGGAACAGCGAGCAGGGAAGTCCTCTCCAGCAGCTAGTGGATAAATGTTTCTCTAGAGAGAGATCTCCCAGCAGCAAAAGGTGTATGGCAACTCCTTTGTGAAACCTGAGTACAAGGGCTCTCCAAATAGTACAGCAACAGCAGAAGAAAGGAAGAGAATTGCTTAATTATCTGTTGATACGAATGCTCTCCTTTCTACTTGAGAGCTCACCCTGAGCAAAACCACAGCACATTTCGAGAACTGTACAATGGACTTAGTTGTTTCAGTTACAATTATCACTTTCTAAACCACTTAAAATCACTTGATTGAGTATTTCTAATGGACAGTGATGTTGCATTAATGAGCACACCTAGTTTCAGTGGGTGCTAAACATGCCATTTAGTTTATAGATCACAGTATTCATCACTTCTTGTCACCTCCTTACCTTTGTACCTGTTACATTTACACACATACAGACTTTGCTCAATTCTCTGGAGGAGATATTGTTGTGTAAGCCAAGAACTTGTATGTTTCTATCTTTTGGAGACTCTGAGTCTACATCACTTTTTGGTTAAAAGAGATGTAGAAATTTTTGGCTTTCAATAACTGTGTCCCTATCCCTCTCTCTCCATTTTCTAGGAGGGATATTGCTACCTTACATGTTGTGTTGACCCATGAGTGCTCCAGTGATTGAAATGATCAGGAAAATCTGTTTCAAGGTAAAGCTATATAATAGCTCCAGTTAATATTGGAGTTTTAGTAACTAATGAAAGAATGGTAGTCACACAGAGCAAGACTGAGGAAAATGCCAAGTGCGTTCCCTCAACATGGCAAGTTTGTGGTTTGACGCTGACTCCTGCCTAAGGTCAATAATTAATCAGATGAATGGAGTGTTTGTATAAATGCAGCTTCTTGAGCATCCCAAATGCTACATCTATTTGTAAAGTATTGGGAAATGATTTAAAGTATCTGCAAGTATTCAGTGATACAAGCCTCTGCAATAACAAGTTGTTTATATCTACATTTACCATGTGGAATTGAACTAAAGATTAAGCAAGGCTTTCTGTGCCTGTAAAGGTTAACAACTATACTCCTTACTTTAACAGCATTTTGTACAGTAGATGATGTGTACACTGTGTATTTTAGGAAATTAAAGCAATTACTGTTTTAACAAACATTCATCAGAATGTGATTATTTCTGCCCACCTGCAGGTGTTTTTTTAAAATCCATAAAGCAAACAATTACAAAGATACTCTCATCACCTGCAGGAAAAGCAAAACAAACAAAAACACAGCAGGAAAAGCCTATTTCTGATTAGACCCATGAACTGAGACTAGCCAAAGCAAGCTGTGTGACGTAACAAGAATGGAAAGGCCTGATGCTGGGTTAGCCTCAGGAGGGTTACTGGAGTTTGCAGGATAATTTGGATCCAATATGCTCTTTGTCAACAACCCATTTCAGGATTCTTAGAGGTAAGAAAAAGTAACCTCCCAATTACAGATGGGGTTAGATGCCATGCCATCTGTAACCCTGATTTGAGTGAAGTCAAGCTTTCATCCTTATAACAATATCCAGCTCCCCGAAGTTTATCCATTGCAATTTCACCAGGTCTTTTTGTAATTTTCCCTTTTTCTTTCTGTAGTATTGAAACTTTGAAACGTCTTCTGTAAGTCTCTGAAGTAATGGCTTGTGCTGTACCCTCTGAAATAGGTAACTGTATGGCCTCATATAATTTGAGAAACTGCAATTTACCCGTTCTGTTACATTTCTTGAGCTAAAGAAGGAAAACCATAAACATTCTGTCTCAGAAGGTTGCCTATATTGGTTTTGCCTATCTACGTGTTTCTTCAGAATTTCCATTTGCATCTGTCTGTGCAGATGTATAGTGGTACCCACCATACTGCTAATGATGGCATTCACATTCAGGACTATGGCATTAACTTGTGTTATTAAATAGGATTACTAAGGCAATCTGAGCCATAGTCCGAGTTAACAAAAGCCTTGTTTCATTCTGTGCTTTTGTTTCTTCTTTAAATCATGTGTCACAATTTCCATATCTTTTCACTGCAATGTTGTCAAAGTTCAAAACAGCTCTTTTTGCACTGATTTAGTCTGTTCTCACAAGAGGTCTACAATTAATTTTCATTCAATACCTGTTAATTTTTCTGCAGGCTATTGTTTAAACATCTCTACAAGCTACCTTAAAGTTTAAATAATTTTGAAGTAGAAAAGAATTTTACAGAACATGCCTAGTTTATCCAAAACAGGAACTAGATATGATCCACTTTTTCTTATTTAGAAATATCTAGCATGAATATGACTTTAAACCATAAACCAAAGTTTATTCATCATGTTCTGAATGGTAGCTGCCTACTCAAACAATGTCTATGCTTGCTTGTAGTCAGTAGTCTCTTATCTGGAAACAGATGTCTTGCTCATGGAGATTACAGAGAGCACCTCCTCAACCTTCATGACCTAACTAGCAGTGTTGACATATTTTTCTTAGAGTTTGTGTGCTGTTTTGTTGTTCTGTTAAACATGTGGGAAGCTGTGATGCTTCTGCCTTTTCAGACTGCCCAGACATGCTGCAGTGCTGCCTCGCTGTAACAGAAGCTCAGAGGTTAAAAGACCTCTGTATTTTCCTATTTCTATGCTATTACTGCCATGTGGCCATGTATTAAGAACTACACTGTTCCCATGGGGTGTACAATGATTTTATGAGAGCGGGAGTCTTTTTTTCTATGGTGTAAGGTGGATTAATTCATGCTGCCTTTGCTTCTAATATCTCTTGGAGACCACAGTTCAATTGGAAGCCTTCCTTGTGTACCTACACAGATGGAGAGATACTTCTCTTCCTATGAGCAGGTAAAGCAGCTGGTGTTGGACAGCAGTGCGCAAAACTGAGACCCTTGGTAACTCCCAGTACTTGATCATCTGAATCTATGAGTCTCTGAATGATAAATAATATCTCTAACACGCTTTTTTCCATGTCTCTCTGCACTCCACACACCACAGAAAATGTGCTGGTCACTTAATCACTAAAGCAAGCATTCTGTCAAAAGACAGGAACCCACAACTGCAAAGTCACATGGAGAATGACAGAGAGACTGGAAACCATGTTTTTTTCTGAGACTGAGAGCACCTTAGGTCCATGGATATTTGTTTGGCAGACCTGACTAGGGGAGCTGGGCCTTGCCTCATACACTTTCTGATATGGAGGAAGAATTTTATGTGTACCCAGATTTGGTACTCAGTAAAGCTTGGGACTCTTCAGTAAAACACACAAACCATTTAAGAGCTTCAAGACAATGCTACTAGTGTGTGTGTGTGTTAAGCATGGAAAAACTGAGCTTAGTTAACAAGTGGGAAGGGGTTAAAACTTAGTCGTGCACATTCTTTGGGAATAAAATGTAGGGAGGAGGGTTGTGGTACCTGATTTGTTTATTTTTGCAGCTGAGGTTTTTTCCTCTTAGGACGCCAGCTTGCCAGAGCAGTGCTGCATGGACAGAAGGTTCATTTACAGTGGCAGGCAGGCAGCTGCGCTCTGAGCTCTATTTAGTTTATGTTGTGATGGATGACTTGAGTGGGAGACGTGAAGAGTGAATTAACAGCTTTAGTAAAAACACATTGTTTGTCTTCCCATTGACTTTCCACTTTGCATTACCTTGCTGTGTTACCTCCCTTGGGTTGCCCTTCTTGTCTGTCTTGCTCTCTCCTCGTGTCTCCTGTCTTTCAGGACTGCTTTTCTGCCTTGTTTTTGTCTCTGGCTCGCTTTTTTTTTCTTTTTCCCCTCAAGCTAGTTCACTGAAGAGATGAGGAATCATTAAGTCCTTGCTTCTACTGCTTGTGGTCTGGGTGGAGGCCCATTTCCTGGCCAGGTCCATGTGAAGACCTTGAGAATCCAGTGAAAAAATCATGTCTGGAGAGAAAGATGCCTTCAAAATGCTTTTCCCAGCTGTGTTTGTCCTAAAAGGTGGCTGAAGGAGATTGCCAATACTGTCTGCTTGCTTCCCTCTGATAACTGGTTTAGCTCACCTCCCACAGAGATGGTTTAGGCTGCCCCTTAGCAAGCCTCACTCCGTCTCACAGGCAGCCACTGAAGCACACAGATGGAGGCAAGGTAGGCTGGATCTGTCTGCAGGAGATAATTCTGTAGGAGAAATCAGGTAGAGCATATTCAAAGGCTAGTTCAACTGTTAAGACAGTCATCAGGAATACGAGAGGCTGATGTGTAGGTCTTATTCTGTAGGCTTTTTATGGTGCCGTCAATTGTAACAGAGAAACGTCCTGTTGTGTTTTGAATGTTCCCTTTTCTTTCCTTGTGGTACCTACACTGGAGATTTATAGCACTGTAAGTTTGAGTTCTTGTCTTTATGGGTTTGTTTTTATTTGTTTGAAAGGTAAATGACACAGAAACATCAGGCAGCTAAATGGGACCTCAGCAGATACAATAATTTCTTCCTCAACAGAAGGCCAGACAGCCCATAGTTTTGAGGGTCCTTACAGATGTTTTCCCACTTATCCCTAGATACCTGCAATGGTGAACATGGTTCAGTCTATTGCATTCTTGACTTCCACTATCCTAAGCGTGAAATTTGTTTTCTTAAGTTTGTCATTTCTTGAGTTGTCAGTGATGAAATGTAATCCCCATTAGTTTCATTCATCACACATCTTGAGAATAGCTTTCTTTTCCTTTCTGCAGCATCCCTTTATTTATTATTCTGCCTACCTTCTGAACTCTCATCTGCAGGCTAAGCATTTATATCCAAGTTTTCATGCCACCTTCATCCAGATTGAATAGCTCCTCTTCTTTCCTCAAATGCGGTGCCCTGAAATGAGGCACTGAGCTCCATCTAGGTAGGCTGCAATTGCCACTTCCCACCTGAGTCCAACAGATTGTATGCTGGTTATACATCCCAGTGTGATCTTCACCTCTGCCAGGGGATGACCTGCTCTGGATGACAACATCACTGAGTCCTTTAATCCAAAACTGCCATCTGGCCCATAGTTCACTGGTTGGCTTTCATAAAGTTGTTTATTCCTGTGTACTTTTCAGCATCTTGCACTTGTCTTTATGGAACAGCATCCCCTTCTTTGCCTTCCACCTTTTTGATTGCCTTTCCATATCTTCAGGTCAGTCATCAAGTAATAACCTTATTTTTCTACTGTTCTGGCTACTGCCTATCTACTCCTGGTCATATAGTGGTAGTAAGTGTCCTGTGGCAAACCCTGGCAGAATCCTAGCTTCCATTCACATGAAACATTGATAAGGAGTCTGTTTTCCTACCAGTTTTGCACCTGACCGTTTTAATCTAAGACATGGATGGTTGGTGTGATTAGAAGAAAATACTAAAGGCTTTACTAAAGTAAAGCTATGTGATATATTCTTTTCTGCATACCCACAAGACTTGATACCTCTCATAGATGGAAATTAGAATAGCTTGACATTATTTGCCCTTAGCATAGGCTCAGTCTGACTGCCACTGATGGAGCTCTTTTCAATGCTTACAAATATTGTTTAATTAGATGAGCCAGTATTGTTTTGATAAATGAAGTATACTGTCAGACCTGTGAATTCCCAGCTGCTGAGGCAGAATAGAGAGATGGTTTATATTTATTTGTTGTTTTTCCTTTTTATGGCACAGAAGAGCATGTGAAAATGAAGAAATCTTTATCTGCAAAGCAGTAGGGATCTCACTATCAATGAAAACTGTGTGAACTGATTTTAAAAATGTCTTGTTGAAAAGTAAACAGATAGATATCTAACAGATAGTTTATTTCAGTAGAGAAATTTGTGAACATGACTTGTTTTCCTGAAATCAAAGTTATAGTTTGGATAATGTATATGTGGCATAAAATGGTGTGTTTTGAAATGCAATGTTTATAAAATTGGAGTGATTAATTACTGTTTGTCTTTCATGAAGAAAGAAAAAGGCTCTGATGGGCAAAGTGCTGTACAAACACACAGCATCTGCGTGCATATTATCACAGAACCACAAGCTGAATGGGTTCTGAAAGATCAGAGTTTACCATGCTGCCCCCAGGCTATCCCTGTGTTTTTTGTGAAAGATGTTTGTCCAACTCTTCCTTAAAGGCCTCCAGGGATGGACACTCCACAGCTTTCCAGGGCAATTTATTCTAGTGCTTTACTACTCTTCCTGTTAGAATAAGTTTTCCCATCATGTTTAACAGAAATTTCTCTGATTGCACTTTAAGCCCTTTATGTCATTTCTTAGCCACCATAGACACTGGAAAAAAAGATGATTTCTCCATCTTGTGGCAGCCTTAAACACTGTAATTTCAGTCCTCCCTCAGTCTCCTTTTTCCTTTTGGCTAGATGAGAGCAATTAATTCAATCTCTTCTAATTCAGTCTCTACTCTGCCCTGGTGAGGCCTCATCTGGAGTCCTGTGTCCACTTCTGGCCTCCCCAGCTCAAGAGGGGTAGAGAACTTCTGGAGAGAGTCCAGCACGTGGCCACTAAGATGATCAGGGGACTGGAGCTTCTTCCTTAGGAAGAAAGGCTGTGGGAACTGGGGCTGTTCAGTCTGGAGAAGAGGAGACTGAGGGGGGATCTCATTAATACTTACAAGTATTTGAAAGGTGTACTTCAAGGGGATGGGGCAACATTTTTTTCTGTAGTGTCCAGTGACAGGACTAGGGATAATGGACAAAAACTGGAACACAAAAAGTTCCACTTCAACGTAAAGAAAATCTTTACTGTTCAGGTGAGGGAGCCCCAGCACAGGCTGCCCAAGGAGGATGTAGAGTCTCCTTCTATGGAGGTGTTCAAAAATCCACCTCGGTAGGTTCCTGTGTGACCTGCTCTAGGTGGACCTGCTTGAACAGGGGGTTGGACTACAGATGATCTTTAGAGGTCCCTCCCAACTCTTACCATTCTGTGGTCCTATGATTCTTATCGGTCAGCTGCTCTGGGTCTCTGGTCTCTTTTTTGTGTCTTCCTCAGAAGCCTTCCTAATGGCTTTTCTGCCCTAATAATGCCCTCAAAGCAGGATGCCACTCTTCAGCTGGGGCACTGCCAGCAGGTGAAGGGCTCCTGTGTGACCCATAGTCTCTGCTCCAATTTGTGTCCCAGCAAAGTTTTTGGATTTTTTCATAACATTACATGGTTGGTTCATGCTCAGCTGGTGATCCATTACAACCTCCACGACCCGTTATGAAAAATAACAGGTCTAACCCTGGCTAATCACTCCCTATTTTAAATGTTTGCAGTGGATTAATGCTAAGCGCAGGACTTTTGTTTTGCTGAGAGAGAGTTAGGGTGTGTTTTCCATCTAGACAGAGGTTTGAGGTAAGGAAGGATAAACTCATTTAGACGAGATCACACAGGGAGTTTGGGGAAGGGCCAGGAATAATTTCTGACTGACCTCCAAAGGCCTCATCTGCAGAGTCTCCTTCTTGGCATTAGTGGAAAAGCATTGAACTGAACACTGACAATATTGCAGACTAATGCATTTGGAGTTTGACTCATGGTTAGTCATTGCTGGTTTTATGGCCCTCACTAATGAGACTCAAGAAGACAAATCTTTGCCAGCTGTCTATCAGAATGTCCTGCATGTTTACTCTGCATGTGGCATTATTTATAACTGCATACTGAAAGCAAAAAATGTTACTATTGCAACACATATATGTTGTGTGAATTAGTAGCTGTTGCAGGCAGACAGACCGCCAGCCCATCGGACAGCAGCAGCTTGGTATTTCATCTTCTCCTGAGATTAACAGCCACTCTGTTTGGTTTGTCATAATGAGAAAAACAGACAGGCATGTAGAGCCAGCCACTGATATTCAACACACTCCTCTCCAGTTGTGTATCAATGAAAAGAAAAGGGTGGGAACACCATGAAATTGCTAATCTGCCTGTTCTTTGAGAAAGCTGGTTAGGTGCAGAGTTGTCAGATTGAATTTCCCCAAATGATATTTCAAAGGGAGTTGTTTGATGCTAAGCACTTCAGAATAACTGGCAATTTCACTGAGTTCTCTAATGGGAATAAAATACTTGAAGAAATCTGAGCAATTATCTGAATATGAGTCACTGAGTGACTTCTAAAATACAGTATTTAAAGTAAAAATTGCAAAGAAGCAAAAGGGAGCTGGTAGCAAGCAAGAAAGTTAGTGTGACAACAAATGAGGTAGCCATAAAGCAATAATACACTCTGTTGGGTAGGACATATCAGCACATACAGTTTCATTGTCTTTGGTGGTGTGGTTTGAAATGTTTAGCTTGACTCAGATGCTGGTGATTAGAAACATGCTGTTTGTTATGAAAATAGCCAAATGCACTCTATTGTATTCTATTCTGGTTTTTAAACTGCACCCATCATTGTGGTCACCAACTTCTTTAAACATTTAGATATTTTTTTCCAGCACAGTATTTTTCAAAGTATTTTCTAGCTTTATCTGTAAAGTAGTTCAAATTATGCCATCTGTCAAGTATCTGCTGTCTTCTTCCAGGAGACATGGATATTAGGTTTACAAGGTTTTATTTTGTTTTTGGTCTGGAAAAAGAACTTCCCTTGCAGGTAAACCCTCATTTTAAATGCTGCTGGGGTTGCTTGTGTCCTTTGGGGTGCTACAGGCAAAGGTCTGTCTTAGGGTCAGAGTGCAAGTGAAAATGGCCGTGCAGGCACTTTGTTAGTTTCATTTCTTCTACACTGAGATGAGGTTTAGCCTTCGCTCTCTTTATGAGTTTATGTTCCCTTCTGGGATGCTAAAAGAAGTCCCTGGTATGTTACATGCCATTGACTAAGTGAGCAGATCTATCCCAGAATTAGAAGGATGAATCCTAGTATTGTTTCATTCTTCCAATAAAAAAGTAATGCATTTGTGCTGTATTTATCTTCACTGACCATCACAGTTCTAGCTAGATGTTATTCTCTCCATATGTTCTCAGACAGAAGCCTGTCCAGGTGTGAGTTTTATCACTGGTATTTTAGCTGTAACACAGCTTTAGCACTATGTGGCTGCCCTAGCTATCGATCAGCCAGCAGTGCGTGTCCTGGCCACCTTGCTGCATTGCTGTATTACCTCTGACTAGGGAGCTTCCATGGTGCTCTTTAAACAAGCCAAAGGAAGGAGAAAAGGGACATCCATTGAAATGATTTGAGTGCTACTTAATGGTGCTTGCAGTATTCCTATGTTCTGCAACTTGTATATAACCATTAAGTACCTCAACGTGCTAATGTGATTTACCCTTGGAGTCAATGAGAAAAGTCCCCTTGATTTTAGCAATCTCAAAACATAGCTCCCTGGGTAACAAAAGCAGTTCTTGGTGTTCTTCATTCACATTATAGCTGTAAAATTCAGACAAAAAGGAACCAGAACCTCTAACCACAACATGCCCTTCTAATTAACTATCTTTCAGATCCTCTTTAATTCCTTCCCAGCTGAGCACTAGACAATAATCTCAGCACTAGAAAATAATTTTAGCACTACAAAATAATCCTTTTTTCCCCCCCATTTCAATTAGAGGTCACATTTAGGAATAAAAGCCACAAACCCTGCAATTTTGTACTTGCAATCTGCCCGAGGGTGCAAAGAAGGGATTTTAGATTTCTCTTTACTTGACAGTGCGGTGATACTCCTTTTGATAACTCCAGATTTACTGCTAAAATAACTGTGGAGATAATGAGGCATGCTTTTGTGCCAATGCTTTTGCCTGTTAATGAGGAGGGAATAAAGCTTTTTGTTGGATTGCAATTTTCTGTTTCGTCTTGGCCTTGGCAGTTGGTGGATATGAAACAGATAAACCCTCAGCATTCCCTGCACTGCCGTGCATCTGGGCTGTGCACATCATACACTGTTGGTGCTCCTCCAACTTTCTTTTCTCCTTGCTTGCCCCCTCTGCTATGTTCACACCTGCCACAGTCCAGAGGACATGCATGATGTTTATTTTCTTCTCCTCTCTCTTCATTCTCTTTCCTTCTTTCTCCTCCTAAATACCAAACTAAAAACCTTTATTTTCCACCTCACCTTGACTTCATCTCCTCTCTTCTTCTCTGTCAATATCTCTATTTTTCCTTTCCCCACATTAGGGGAAAATACTCCTCCCTGCTTCAGACATCTCAGTACTCTATGCAAAACAAGTTACTGTTCTGTTAGGAGAGAATGGGTATACATGATAGATGAGACTAAATGGAAGTCATCAGGGCCTGACATGTTTTAGATCCATTGATCCATTTAATATAGAGCTGTTTGAAAGTATTAGGAGCATACTTGTTTAGACACACTAAGCTCATTTTCTCCTTAGTGTTGTATGCGTTTGCTCTGAATCCATACCTTCTTGCTGAATGTGAGCACTCTGTGATGTTTTGACATGGATCATATGCCATGTTCAAAAACAAAGACCAGATTGCTGACTCCAAGGCTGCTGTTTGAAGAGACTTGGCTGGTAGGTGTACAGTTGTTGGCAGACTGCTGCACTACTGCTGAAATCTGGCTTGAATAGTGTCATTTAATCCAAGTCTTCTGCATGTTCAGACCTGGACATAGCACCTTCCCTGGAATTTAGAGTTTGGTATTTTTGAGGGACACAAAGAAGGAAATCTTCAATCTTGTCTTGCTTGGCTAATTTCTAAACTGTAGAGGTATCATGCATCTGAAAAAAGTTTAAAAAACCTCCAAACAAAGAAATCCCTACAGTCTTTTCAATGCAACCTAATCCTATGTTGTCTATAGAAACACATATCAACTTCAGACCTCTCAAATCTTTATTTTTTCTCCACCACACATTCACTGTTTGCCAAGATTCCAAATAGCATTAAAACTTAGAAAAGCCTCACAGTAATTTTATTGCAAGAACACGCAGACTCAGCTCTTAAAAGAGTCAAAGCTTCAAAATAAAAAGGTAGATCCACTTAAATTTGCACTTGTGTGTTGAAATTGTTAGTGTGTGTCTTATTGATGGGTTTATCTTTCATCGTGCTGATCTTTTCAGAATCATAGAATCATTTTGGTTGGAAAAGACCTTTAAGATCATCAGGTCCAACCACTATCCTCACACTGCCAAGCCCATGATTAGACCATGGCCCTCAGCTACAAGTCTTTTAAATATTTCCAAAATAGGGTATCACAATATAACAACATGTCCATTATGCTAATCAGCCCTTGAAACCAGCTCAACAGAGCTATGAAGTCTGTAGGTGAGAAGGAGATTCTCTAGCAGTGTGCTCTGCAGCTGATCCAGTCACATGGGGAGGCTGGCATTTGATCTACAGGCTGTGACATGTGACCTGAGACCTTGGACCTCCTCCTGGTGCCTCCTCTTTCTTAGGCAACAAGCACAGCAGATCTGCTGGGCAGAGCAAGGTGTGGTGCTTTCTGGGTCATGCAGAGACAATGAAGTGTAGCCTGTTTCTAACTCTCTGATGCTTTCCTCTTGAAGCAGAGAGCCTATCCTGGTCATCCTGCCCAGTTATGTGGGGAGAAAGGCCTGCTGTGTGGAGGTAAAGCTGCTCAGATGATGGGGCACAGGTTCACTCTGCAGATGCTGCATCTCCTGAGGGTACTGGAACTGGCTGTTTCAGTTGTGCTGAGTGTCTTGCATACTTTGTGTTACAGTCATACTGTAGCATTATCATGCTGCCCATTGATAGCCTGTTTATGTGTGTGTAGAGAAAACTGGAAATGTGTTAGTGTTAAGAAGCTTCCCAGATTCACATCTGAGCTGCTACTATCTGATTCTGCAGTTCCTGCTGTGGAAGCTGGCTAAATCTGCTAAAGAATCTGCTATCTTCACTAGAAGTCTAATGAGACCACCTAATCTTGAGAGCCTGCCATCACCCTGTGATTATATCTTACATAGTTGACTGCTCCCACATGGAAGAAATGCCTCTTAGATCTGGGTTCACTTCAGATGTCTGTTCTCACGAGGGCTAAATTTACATTTGGATTTGAACATGCTTGCAGTGGGACAGAAACCCCACCTACTCTTAATCCTTTCACCTCTGCACAGGGTGAGGACAGGGCTCTGTTCCCCCTTCCTCCTGCTTTTAGTTCTCTGACTGCTCCCTCCTTTAAGAAGTGGGTCACAGGCATCTGATGGCTCCCTGGCAGTCAGCTCTCACATAGAATGACTGCACAGTTCAGCCAAGCAGTTTAAAGGCTGATAATAAAGCACCCACAGCTGTAGTAAGGCCATGGTGTTGTACCTGACGTTTTCCAATGTATAAGCACCACCAAATATTTCTGCCCATAGCAACGCAGAGAAAGCTGATGCAAAGGCAGGCTGCAAGCACATTTGGTGAGGGCTTTGAAAGTTCTCACAGCCATCAAGTAGAAAAGATAAAGGGACAGCAATAACACCAAAAAAAAAAAAAACAAAAAACCCAAACCAATAAAAAAAACAATAAAGCAAGCCATTTCTGCTTTGGAATAGAGCTGATGATTGTACTGAAGACCAGAGCCGTGCTGAGAAGATCGTTTGCACCTCCTGGTGGCAGACAAACAAAAGCTTTAAAAACATGTCCAGATCAGATCTTCACACATTTACTGTGCTATCAGGAGTCTGCTCAGAATAACTTGTAATAAGACAGGAGCAAATTCCTGAAACCTATATCTTAGTGGAAAGAAAAATAGATACACCGAAAGAAACATATTCAAGACTAAGAGCTCTGCACAACACTTCTGAATCAAAAACAGAGCCACAAGAAGTAGGATATTCTTTTTAAAAGCCAGATTTCCAAATAAACCTTCTGAAATACCACATTTTTAATACATATATTGTAAAGGAACACAGTGATGTGAAACAAAACCAGGAAAATGCTTGTATAGGTGTGCAAAGCAATGGGCATCAAATGTTTTCCTCTGTTCCCCTTGTGCTGAGGCATAAACCTGCAAGGACAAACCACCAGAAAAATGCTAGTTGCCTTAGAAAGGAATATTGCCCAGCAGCCTTGACATCCAGGCTTCAAGGGTGGTGGTTAGTTCTCTGATCAGCTTCAGGCTTCCTACATGTCTCTGGCTCCTGTGACTCAGTTTAGCACTTGTAAAATGTTACCAGGCCCTTTTTGAAGCTGCAAGATGCCACTGTAGTTAAGTACCAAATAAGGTAATAAATACCTGTGGACCGTCAGTGTCTCTAGAGTAGCCATATTCCTCTTGCTGTGGGTGGCCCAAATACTCAGATGAAAGACTTCTCTAGTTTTGAAGTAATCAGATAAAAATGAAGTACAGGACTTTCAGTTTTGTCAGGCATTGCAGTCATTGTTATAGTTGTACTTTTGAAACTCCAGCTGATGTCTACTGGAATATGTTAAAGGAGAAAAAATCTCCTCCCCCTGCATTTTAATCTTCCTAAACTTTCATGAGTGTCTGAGAAGTCAGAAGAGGCTGGTAGCTGTAATTGGGAAGCATGACTCGGAAAATGTTCAATGTTCAATTCTAAATGTGTGATGTTAGAGCAGAGTGGGAAGAAACAGAGATTAGTTTTTCAGTTGGATCATAACTCCTCAGTCAACTCGGTAGGGACCTTGCAAGCTGGTAAGAAACTCTTATGGAATGTAAGCCTTTGTGAATGTAAATGTGACAAATGATTCTGTGGATGTCTCTGGGTTTCACAAGTTGGGCTCACAATGGACTTAACACTGGAATATGCTGAATTATGCTGGCAAAGGAGTATGAATCTTGGGATGTTGTAGCTGTGCTTATAGAAACAAGATGACTTGGTCAGAAAAAAAGGATTTCCTGTTATAACTTTATTTTGGCCACCGGTCTAAGCTCCATCTCACAGTTGTGGTTTTGCCTGTGCCATGTTTTTGGTAGCAGAGGGTCTACAGGGGTAGCTTCGTTAAACAAAGATCTGCCAGAAGCTTCCCCTGCAGCTGACAGGGCTAATGCCAATCAATTCTAAGCTGGACCCTGCACCTGACCCAGGCTTGGCCAATTAGTGATGGAGGTAACGCCTCTGCAAATAGCATATTTGAGAAAGAGAAGTTGCATAGTTGCTAAACTGCAGCAGCAACAGGCAGTGAGAATGTAAAAACATCTCCACAGATACCGAGTTCAGTGGAGAAGGAGGGGGAGGAGGGTGCTTAGGCCCTGAAAGAAAGACTCTCCTGTGATGTGTGGTACAGGCTGTGATGAGGCAGCTGTGCCCCTGCAGAGACCCACTCGCAGCTTGTGGAGGAGTCCATGCTGGAGCAGGTGGATGCCTGAAGGAGGCTGTGGGAAGCCCACACTGGAGCAAGTTCCTGGCAGGACCTGGGAGCCTATGGGAAGAGAGGAGCCCAAGCCAGAGCAGGTTTGCTGTCAAGACTTGTGATCCTGTGAGGGACTCAGGCTGGAGCAGTCGGTACCTGAAGGACTGTTCTCCCAGGGGATGACCCACGTTGGTGCAGGGTGTGAAGAGCTGTCCCTGTGGCAGACTCCATGCTGGAGCAGTTCATGAGTAACTGTAGCCTATGGGAAGGACCCACGCTGGGGAAGTTCATGAGGGACTGTCTCCCGTGGGAGGGACCCCACAGTGTAGCAGTGGGAAGTGTGAGGAGGCCTCTCCCTGAGAAGCAGCAGCAGCAAAGTCCATCTGTAATGAACTGATCACAACCCCATATCCACTGCGCTGCTGAGGGTGAAGGAAAGGGAGTCTTGGGAAGAGGGAGGAGTGGGGTAAGATGTTTAAAGATTTGGTTTTATTTCTTATCTCCCTGTTCTGATAGTTCTTTAATAAATCAAACTCTTTTCTCCCCAAGTTAAGTCTTTTGCCCGTGACACTAATTCTTGACTGACCTCCCTGTCCTTACCTCAACTCATGAACTGCTTGTTACGTTTCTCTCTCCCCTGCCCAGTTTAGGATGAGGAGTGATATTACAACTTGGTGGGTAAATGGCACCCAGCCAGGGATAAACCACCACAACAGTATTGTTTGATAGCTATATCTTTCAAGCAGAGACAGAGTGAGGTGGTTGACTCATGTGGGCAAAATCTTGCCATGTTATCTAATCCTGCCTGGAGAGTGTTGCTAAGGGCTTCAGCAGTGCCACACAGAATGCTGGGCAGGGGCCTGGGAGTGTCTGTAAGTGTTTTAGGTTTTGAGAGATGAAGGGACAACTGAGCTGAAATTCCAGTATAGTGCAAGGTCAGTTGGAATTTACTGTGAAGCAGTAGGTGACCAAATGTGTCTGATGGCTCAGAACTGACTGGGTCATATTTTTTGTTTCAGGCTTGATACCAAGTCTTGTTTTGTGGAAGTTAAGTACAGCTTCTGAGGCTGGAAACTTGTCCACTCAGAGAATATTCTCATAGAAAGGGAACATGCACACTTTAGAGAAAAAAAAAAAAAAAGAGTTCATGAGCCTCTGCTGTGTTGCTGAAGTCTGTCACAACAACTGAGGTGTGAGATCACTCGCTGGAATGACTTCCAGCAAGTATTTGGCAGCATAGATTCCTACTTGTCTATGTCATTCCTGAATCTCTCACAGGATATCAAGTGGCAGAATCCTTTCAGGGGTGTGAAAGGAGGGAGATGTCACTAGCAAGCCCTGATCAGAGCCTTTGTGCCTGGTCTGTCCCAGGCCTAGTGCAGCTGCCACAGTCCCTGGGGTCACACACATGCCAGTGCAGATAGGCTGTGCTATCCAACTCCATCCCTGTGAGCACTGTTTATGACTTGTAGATTGGCAAACTCCGAATGCAAAATAGGAAGACCCGCAGTGAGGATTTGGGTTCTCCCTGGTGCTTTGCTTGGTCCTTTGTGTACTCAGGGCAACCTGTGCCCAGTGGCAGGGAACCCAGATCCCAGGTGGGATCTGTGGGATCTGGTGTATTTGGGCTCTGCTTGTTCCTGATGGACAGTTGTACTGTCTGTTCTATTTCTCAGAGATGCTGAAGTCCAGCTTCTCTCAGTTTCCTGGTGACTTAGGTGTCAGAATGCCCTTAAAAATGTCGGTCTGTGATCTTGGGGTGAATGCATTCTGGAAATATCTATGAGAAAAAAATAAGACTGATTTTCATGCAGAAAAACTGGGTGGTTGCCTTTGTTATGCACGAGTACAAGGATGCCCTCTCCAACCTTCACAGATAAACTTCCCAGAGTTTATAGTTCCTAGGTGCCTGACTTTATAACATTTACGTTCTTTCAGAGTGTGTGTTGCAAATGCATTGCATTTAGAGAGCAGGGAATGTATACATGTCTGTATAGCTGTGTGCACTAGGAAATGTATACAGAAACTCAGATGTTATGCACTGCTAACTGAAAGTGTTGAATGTGTAACAGCACCTATTACAGTCATAAACAGTTTTGATTCAGACAGGATTGTGATAGTAACACACATCTTGGGTTCACAGCCTTAAGAAGGGCTGCTCTCTGTACCATGCTGTTCACTGAGCAGTGAGAATACAAGATTTGCATATATCACATCATCCACTGCAAGCACAATTCCTGGTGATGTGAGCGGCAGTCTTAAACATAGCATAGGCTGAAAACATATCTCTTTACAGGAAGATTTTATTCAGGTAAAAATCAGTTTCTGTGTTTACAGCCAATAACCAGGTTTGCCAACAAAGAGTAATAACTACATGCTCATTTCCCAAATAGTTGATGTGATCTCTCTGCTTATAAGGAGCAATGGTCAATGGCTGATGCTTTATATAGCCTATCTAAGGTCATTGTTATGCTCTAACATTGGGATTTTTCCTTTGTTTTTTCAAACAAATTGCACAGGCTGGAAGGAAACACAGGGGTTAATTTCTGTAATCGCTAACTGCTCTGTTCAGCAGCATCACACTGGCAGATGAGCAAGCTCTGCAGGAGCTAAATCTGCTTGAACAGTCAGTCAATTGGAAGTCGCTAATTAGGGTCTGAAGTAAGAGAACCTATCAAAGAAAAAATGCTCTTTGGAGGACAGCTGGCATAAGTGGGACATAATAAGGAGGGAGGGAGCCCAGTAAGCTGGGAAGGGTTTTCGACTGGGAGTTGAATGAGTCAGCAAAGTCATACTCTTGTGAAAAAGATGGAGTTCAGTGTTGAATACCAAAATGCATGAGGAGGAATGTAGCCTGCTTGATATATACAGTAATTTTTCTGCTATTCTCAGCCTTGGAAAAACCTCAGCAGGACTTTTCTGGTGTTGCATTTCAAGAGGATGGGGACCAGTTGGAAAGAGCTCACAGAAGCGCATTGAACGTAACTAAAGGTCTTGGATATGATCAAGGAGGTAAGAGCTAATTGAGATACATGGTTCAGCTTTTACAAGAGAAGACTTTGGTCAATGCAGGGACAATCTTCAAGTGTGCAGGAGGTAGGATCAAGCTGCAAAATGGACAAGAATAGTCTTTCCTAAAAGCTCACTTTTTTATTTGATAGGAAGTTTTAATGTTACACTACAGGAAGAAAGATGTCAGTTAAATAATAGGGAAAAGCTTTCTGTCAGTGAGTCTAATGAAATATTGACATTTCTGTCTTTGAAAGTCTTTAAAAACACGTTAGACAAACATCTGTCACATATTATATAGGTATAGATGATCCTGCCTGGAGCAGGGGGATAAACCAGATGACTAGATGATCCAAGTTGGACTAGATGATCTCTAAAGGTCTTTTCCAACCCCTACGATTCTGTGACTTGATGAGGTATTTTCTTTCCCTTTTTCTGTGATTCCACATTGAGGCTACGCTTATTTAGGCATGTTTGGATCTGATCCATTGGTCTAGTCTGCGACTCACATTCCAGGATAGGATTTTAAAAAGAATTGGTGCAATTTGGGTGCCTACCTCCCTTTTTATGCTTTTGAGAAGTCTAGCCTGTAAAAGTATTCTTTATCCAGACAAAACCAGATAATTTTCTTTGTTTTGATATTTAAATCTTCTGGCTAAATCTGTGTTTCCCTGAAATGTTTCTGCCTGCTCCAACATGCCCTTGTACATTAAATTGCTATTTTTCTGCATGAGTCATGCTGAGAGCATTCAACATATCAAGCTGGGTATAAAAATGTGCAGTCAGAATGTGCACTAATCAACAGCAGCTTTTGAATTTCTTCTTTACATGCAAAAAGGACCATTCTCAGATCTCCCTATTGGCTCTGGGTAAACCAAATATCTGGGTGAACAATAAAATGACCCAGCCAGCAGACAGCCCCATGGGAAGCAGAGGTTTGGCAGAGACTGACTGACCTAGCTTAACAATGGAACAGAACATATTTTAAATTAATAAAGTAAACAACACTGTGAATTTCTGTTGACTCTTTCTTATGAGTTGTGCATAGAGTCTGTCCTTTTTACTTCATGCATTCTCTCTGTTGTCTACACCTTCAGACCTCCCTGTTTGCTACTGCAACTGTTTTTCTAGCACCCTTTAATGTCCCATTGGTATTTGTCTTGTACCTTGTTGCTCCACTGAGCAAAAAAAAAAAGACTCCAAAGAGTCTTTTCCATCTTGTTTTACCTCAAGAAGCAGCAGCAAGTTGCATTTGGGTTAGGAATTCAAGCAACTATAGTGTGAGCCAAAAAGCTCCGCAACTGAAATGTGCCTGTCCCCTGCATAACAGCCAGGGGAGCAGAGTATCAACCCAGCTGCTTCTTAGTTTAAGAAACTTAAATTCATGCTACTCAAAAGTGTAGTTTCTATATAAAGAAAAATGGAGTAGAATTGCTCTGAAAAAAGGAGTAGAATTGCTCTTCAACCCTTCTTGTCAAACTGAGGCTCACTTTGGAGAGGTCATGTTCCTCCTAGAGCAGGAGCAGAAACAACTATGATCATGAGTCTGTTAGCCCGCAAGGAAATGATGTTAAGGGAGGAGAGTGTGTTCTTGCAGCTCAGCCATTGAACTATTTGCCAAGGAGCACGGCTGAACCACAGACGACCTGTAAATTTGGTTTTCCACAACCTGAAAGAATATGAGAATCATCAGCCCATCATATGAACCACATTCTAAGAGAAAAAAACCCCACCAAATCACTCAACTACAGACCATAGACACATTAGTACATAAAGCTTCTGAGCTCACAATGATCAAGGTCTCACACCTAGATGACTTGTGGCTCCCAGTCTTGGAAAGATTATTTCAGACATTTCCCTCCTCTGCCTTTCCTGCTTGCTAGTTTAGTGCCCTCCATGCGCTGTTTCAAGAGAATTTAACTGCAGGTATCTCTGGTTTTACTGGATAAGGGAAATTCTGGGATGCCTTGAGACCATGCAAACGTGGAGGTAGGTGTACTTGTCTAAGATGCACCCTGCAGAAGTCTCTCTGTGGATTTGTACCCAAACTGTTACTTTCAACAGTTACTGCAATTCTATAAGGCTTACTTTTATTCTGTGCTTTGCAGATCTCCCTATGCTAGAAATGCCTCCCTTTCTTTTTTTACATGCTCTGCTTTTTGCTTGCAACAGCTTCCCTCTTCCTTATCAGTTATTATTCCAGTTTGTTAAACCCCCCTTTTTCCTGTTAACAGCTGCCTGCATGTTCTCCTGTGGGGTGTTCTGGCAACAAATGCTCTGAAGCTCAGAAATGCACTTATCAGCACCCTGAACACCTTAGCCTTGGAGCTTACCCGATCTCCCTCAGCCTCCTCATCCCACGAGCATGGGGCAATGCCTGTCTTGCTTTTTCAGTGCTTGGTTCCTCCCTCTCTCACCCACTGCTTCCCTCAGACCAGTCAACCTTGCCCGTGTGTGCTTGCTTTTGGCACACTTGGTTTTGCCTTAAGCCTCTGTGCTCTGGGAGAGGTCTATTGGTGGTGTTGGTACCTGTGACTAAGTGTCAAGCCCTGTTTCATGGCAAGACAAGCAGATGTAACCAGCTGCCTGGCCATAGCTGCTGTGCCTAAGCACACAGGCTGGCCTGGGAGCCTGACTGCTCCACCTCGATGACTGACCAGAACCCCACTGGTACTTGCTCCAGCTTATCCTATGCCTTTAGCACAGGATCCCTGGCTTCAGACAGCACTCTTGTCCTCCGTCAGCCTCCTGTCTTTCCTCCAGCCCTAGCCTGGTCTAATTGTAGCTTAGTCAGGTTTTGTACATGGATGGTACCCAACTACTGATGGCATGGTTAAACTCTCCTAACGTTCAGCAGAGACATATATGTAAAGAGTGAACTTCCCTGGCACTGTGCCATGCCAGAAAACACTCTGCTGTGTGCTCTTCCTCTGCCAGCAATACAGAGACAAAGCCCCTTGGGAGCTGTGACTGCCTTCTTCCTTACAGCACTTGTTCTTGACATCAACAGCATGGCCTACACTAAAGCTGGCATGAGAGTTTTTCTGTCTTTTCAAATGAAGTGGCTCTGACTTGTTTTCCATTACAGTGGCAGAGTGTGGTGGTGGCGGCACAGCCAGTCCCGCCACTGTCCTGTGAGAGCAGAGCCTCTGCCAGACCCCAGAAGCAGCCACCATAGCACCAGTGCTCACACCCATGTGACCTCTGGAGCCCCATCAAGGGATTCACAGGCTTTGTGCAGGGTCATTAGTGCTGCTCAGGGCAGTCTCTTGGTAGCTAAGGCCAAGATGAGGACACTCTGGAGAAGTGACTGTGATACCTCTACAAGATGACATCTCCAAGCCTTGAAGCCAAGATCTCTGTTTGGTCCCGGAGCCGTACTGGACTGCTACACTTAAAGACAGGTTCTGGATTCTCCAGTCTCATCCCTTAGCCCCAGCTCTCATGATTGAAATGTCTATTTAACTTGACACTAGATATCTCATTATCTTGTCAGTGTTACTTTGCATCTTTAAATGAATCTTTCTCCATTTAAAAATGGATGTTACTTAAAAACAGCATTAATTCCACAGGAAATGCCCTGACTTAAAGACAGAATGTTCTGACTTCTGTGGTGAAATTATTTCTCAGAACTAATGGATTCATGAAAGATTTTCCTCCCTTAAATCTTGCTGTTAGGTGTTCTTCTTTTTGAACGATTCTCCCCCCTTACTGCCCGGCCCACAAATTAGACAAGGTCAAGCTTTAAGTCTAAGTGGAAACTGGTGTCTTGACTTTTGTAAGGTGTTTGCTCAAATCCAGCTGTAAGCAATTCAAGAAAAGCGTCTGTCTTTGTGAAGCACAGTGTGTCTTCTTCACTCACAGTCTCTCAGAATATAGCTCTTTTCCTCATTTTTCTTTGAATGCCTTCCAACCCTACTGTATTTTCCATTTCATCTCCTCCAGCAGTGTGACTAAGCACCTCTCGAGGGTTAGTCTATGCTATGGTCAGTTCATTTGAGTTGATAATTTCTGGGAGTTATACAGCTGGACTCCTGTTTTAAAGTTTTCCTTTACCCCATAAGGTTTTTTTTCCCTTGGAATGACTCAAAGAAATGTACACAAACTAAAATCTGCATGTGGTTTTACTTGGAAGGCTTAAGGAGAGACATTGATCTATGTGTTTCCAGTCTGTCTCTACAACAAGAAAGTTATTCTGAATTCTGTACAGAACTTCCCATACATATGCAAAAGTGAAGATGCTGGGAAATTACCATTTGAGTTAGAAAGCAATGTGTTCTGAGCAGTTCTGGAACATCACATTTATGAACTTTCCTCTTTCTGCCTTCCAGATCATCCTCTTTTAATGAAGGAATAACCTTGGTGGTAACCCTTTGTGTTCCTAAGGTGCATTTGCTCCCAGAAGCTATCCCCATGTTCTGTTCCAGGCTTTCAAGGCACATTAAACAAACATTCATTGCTTCATAGATTGATACAGCCTTTATCATTTTTGCCATGATTAAACTTGGCAAGGTCGACATATTGGGTTTAAGGGGAAGTGTCTGGGTTAAAGTGCAGGACAGACTACTAGGACAAAGAAAAGAAAAGGCAGAGAGAGGGCAGAAAGGCTGCTGGAGGTGTAGACCTCTGCTGCCTCAACTAGGGCTGGACAATTCAGGCAAGTTTAACTTTGATCTTGGACTCTCATGGTTGCCAATAAGGTTATGTGTGAGGTTGAATTAGATGAAGAAGTGTTTTCTGCATTGTAGCTTTAGACTAGATCCACCATGAGAGCACATGAACAATATTGTGGGTAGCTGTAGTTACAGCTGAGTCACACTACTCAATTAACTGAGAAGGAACGTCTCCTAATCAAAGATGCTGTAACTGGAAGTAAGATAAAGTTAAATACAAAATTTTAGTTTATTATCTCTTCAATGGACCCAGGCCCATTTGCTTCCAATTAAACCTATTTTTCTTTGGACAGCTGAAATTCCCAATCTTGCTTCCCTGGGGCACCTGGGTGCTAACACTCCTCATATGTGCTTGCCTCAACCTGATACAGATCAAGGAGCAATGTGGCTGGTCGCTGCTTCTCAGCTCTGTGGCCAGGGACATTGCAGCCTTCTTTTCATCTGGAGTAAGTGTGATTTCTTTATCTGTAAATCTGAAAATTTTATAGTAGTTGTTTCCATGTGTTTCTAATTGATCTGATTTGTGCTATAACATGAACCTGAGTGAAAATTTGCTGACTGCTTTTGTGTTTTGCTTTGCAAATCAAGATACTTGGAGAGCTTAGCTATTCCTGTTATGGTTAATAAAGATCCTACCTGTTTGAAGTCAGCAATATTGGCTTCAATAAATCCAGAAAGTGTATTAAAGGACTTACCAGAGCCTCCAGAAACGGTTTTAGTTTGTATATAACAGAGTTTGCTTTTAACATAGGCTGCTGTGAGATGAAGGAGGAGATCAAGAAATGTGTGGACTGTGGTTTATTTGTTGTCACAGAAAGGACTCAAAATAGCAGTTTGTTGTTTGGGAGTGCAGAGGTTATCTGGCTGACCTGGGATCACACAGGGTATCTACAGTGAGTCTACAAAACCATTCTCTGTCTTCCAGTGTGATGCTGCATCTAGTGATGGATGAAACAACAATGAACCCTTAAGTGACCTTTATTACAAACTCAAATTCTTTTGTGCCTTTCTCCTTTTTCCAAGGTTTTCCGATGCTGCTGTTACCATATTCCTAAACCATGATTTATTAAAGTGGTGTTAACTGATTCAAGAGTTATGGAGAACCTCTGCTTAAATTAGCAAATACTTTTATTTCTTTATGATGCAGGTTAGTGGAAGTCATGAGAGACTGTGGTAACAATCTGAGGGTCTGTAGCTTAACCTCATACACATGAAACCTCTGCTATTTCTAGACTTGGTATTTCTTATTGCTTGAAGGACTGTTAGGAAGCTGAGTTTCCAAAATGAATCAAAATAGCAGGATTGGATTGTTGTTATGCACATGTCTGAATGTGAACTGTAGGCAATGTCATTTTGCTGAGAACGTAGATGGGATGACTGGGGGATAGGAAACTGTAGGATATGTAAGAGAAAGTGGATTATCTCCAGCTGAGCCAACAAATTACGTGTCTATGATACAAAGTCAAATTTCTTCCCTCTCTCAAGTGAACTTTTAGTGAAACATGGTCTGAGAAATGTGGTCTGAAAACTGTGTCATGCACCATATTGATCACTTTGTCTTTGTTTTTTTTTTTTTACTGTTTTTTTCAGCTGGGAGATATGGCAACCTTACATATGATCTCCACAGGGCAGGACGTTAATTTAGTGGCAAAAACAAGTGTCCAAATGATTTTTCACCTTTTTTTTTTGGGGGAGGGTGGAAGGGAGTAAGAATTCATATGCTCAGAAAATGATGCATTTAGTTTTAAATGCATATTAATGCAAAAATGAGACTTTTGAATCTTGAGTATAAAAGATATTGAAGTAGGCATCTTCAACAAGAATTTTACCCTTTTCCTCAGTATGTTTTCAGAATAGCCTAAAACTAAAAGAGAGGCCCCCCTGTAACTTCCCTACAGCAACCTCATGAGGCTGCAACCACAGCAGGGACTGGCTGAGGTGTGAGCCCTCAAATTGTCTAATATAGTTATCAGAATCTGTTTTCCTTTATTAACCTTTGACTTCTAAATACCTGGGTTGCAAGTCCCTCTGAGACATGACAACATTGTTTGATAACTGCAGAAAGCCCCAGAGAAGCTAAAACTGCACTCTCAGTTGTCATCACCTTGTTTGCCAAAGGTGTGTGGTGATGGTCAAGGAGCAGGTGTTGAAAATACTATAAGGATTTTTTTTTTTTTTTCCAAGGAAAAGCTCAGGGTGAGAATGAGGGGGATCTGTCTGAAGATCAGGTTTGCTTTGCATGTGTTAACACTGCATTAGGAGGAAACTTGTCAATGAAACTCTCTGGCTGTCCAAATATCTGAGGAATGTAACATTTACTATTTTCTGACCTGTACTTTTGGTAAGATCTGTGTTTTGTGGGCAAACTCAGCCTTGTTGTTAGCAAAGGCCATGTTAAAATGCACACAAAGTCACTGTTAAGATAAGCTAGCAGCGTAGCAGTATCCTCATCACAAATGACAGTTCTTCAATAGCAGTGTCTTCAGAGCTTTCTCTGTTCCCTCTCCCCTTTCTTGTTTGGGGATGTGATTACACCTCAACTCTGCAATACTAGTTTTGACATACCGTGTAGAGGCAGCTGGATGGGGTGATCCAACTTGATTTACTGCCTACCAACACAACTGTCGGAGGTCAGGGAAGCCTCAGGCAGGATGGAGCAAACATGGCAATTCCCTGCTATGTGGCTCTTGGTCTTGTACTTCAGATAATGGGGATCTGTTCAGTAGTCCACTTATTCTGGATAATTGTAGAGTTCCCTTGGGCCCTGTGACCCATAGTGTAGAGTAGATTGATCTGTAGACTGCTCTTTTTCATACCAGCTGCTGAATCAGTGCCCGAAAGCAACCAAAAGGGAATCACAATTGAAATCCAGTCTTCGGGTCTTTAAGAGACACTGTTCTGGTTTTTATAAGTTTTGTTTCATAATCCATACCTCTCCAACTTGAGTGAGGTAAGAACATAGATCTGTGTAAGTTATTTTCCAGGATTTTTCTTTAGTCAGACCTGAAGTAATATTTTCCAGAACGCATCAATACTCTGTAGGGGATGTTTTGGAGAGGATGTGTCAAGCAGAAACCTTTAGAACTTATTTCATATAACTACTCTTTCATCAAAGCTTCTAATTATCCCACCGTTTAGACTCACATATCATTGACCTAATTTGCTTCTGTCTTTTTAAATACTGCTGCATTTCATCCTGGAATTAATGCACAGTGCTGCTAAAACTCTCTTAATTATGTTCTGTTTGACAGAGCAAGTTTGATTTTTTTGGATGAAGATGTTCTTGCAGTGATGTCGAGCTCTGTAAATATGTTATAGCAATCACAAAATCAGTGAGATTTAAACTACAGAAGCTGCAGTTAAGAGGAGAGTTTCTGGTGACCCATTAATCTTTGCATCTGTCTCAGTGTACCTGGGAGCTTGGAGGATGGTGCATGTCCTGTGTCCGCAATGACTGGCATGTGTTCTTTACAGTGTGTCTAACCTCCTCCACATGCAGGAATGAGAATCCAGCTACCTTGACCTTTATCTGATGTGCTTGTCCCTGTGTCAATTATCAACACTTGTAGTCTGGCTCATGTTTTAGATGGCCTCTTGACCTTTGGCAGTTGACGTATCTGCAAATATGATGCTTCTGGTAGAGTTTCACATACTTGGGATCTGAAACAGAAGGAGATCTTAGGGGCAAATGCAAGGTACTGAAATGAGTTTAATTTTTCTTTCTTAATCAGAAGTTCTTTTTATATTATATGAACATGAATAAAAATAAATATTCAAGCTTTAGCTCTTGCACAAACCTGTCCAAGAAACCTGTAATAAAGATCTCATGAGGAGAAGTTGAACTTCTCTTTCCTTGATCTTTCTTTAGCACTGAACTAATTTCAATATTTTTATTTGTTGATTTTAATTCCCTGGATTTAGAGGTGAGTGTGTAACATTGCCTCTTCAAGTGCAGCGATATCCACACCTCTGATATAGTCCCTTGTCTTCCATGTCAGAAGGAACTTACTGTTTAATGACTGCTGGTTCTTCGTTTGCTAATGGGTACAGCTTAGATGAAGATTTCAAATATTTTCTTAGCCAAATCCTTTTATTTGCTCAGGTTCCTGTATTTAAGTGAGCTGTGTTCCATTCAGCATGCCAGCTTCTAGGATAGTGTTTGAAAAGAAAACCTTTAAAGGTATTCCTAATGGTTTTGAGGTATACAACATTCAGGTGTATTGAGAGGACTGTAGCACTAGCAGTTGTCTTTCAGTGCTATAAAACGTTTTAAGTGGTTTTGTATGGTAGCATGTGCAGTAACTGGTGTGCATTTAAAAGGCAAGAAGGGGAAGTAACCTTGCTATGCTCTTATCAAGGACAGACAAAATGCAGCCTTTGCTCTTCCATGGATGCACTGAAGCATTTAGGGTTAAAATGTTGTAGGCAACTTCTAGAGAAGCTTTCTTCAGCATATGCCACCTCTGTATGTACATATGAGCCACCCTCCAAAGCAGAATATTCATAATAGACAGTCATTCTGTTAAATATTTCCCTTTAAAAAATTATCTGATCTTGATTATTGTATTCACACATATACATCTCCCTCCACTGTCACATATCACCCTTTTAATGAAGGAGCATTAATGCTGTTGCAGGGTGAAATGGGAAATAGTCATATTTTGGAATGAAACAAGACAGATGGGAAAGCAACAAGATAGATTTGATTTTAAAGGATAATTTGAAAAACAATTTCTCCATGATACCTGTAGAAGATATCTTCCTCCTGGGCATGGCATAATCAAATGTGTCAAAGACTTTCTGCTGCTTTTCTTGTTTGAAAATAGACATTAAAAAGCAGAGTATGGCTGAACTTCTCTTAGAACTGTGCTGGGAAGCATGGCAAGAATGTCAATAAGTAAGTTCAATTGTCTGAAAATGCATTTCACACATTTTAATACTTATTTTTTTTTTAGAACTAAAGCACTTCTTTCACCCAAATACCCTCAAAATAATGAGAGAGCTAACAGTTACTACTTTGGGGTACTTTGAAAAAGTCTCAGTGTTTCTACTTACTTACCTTACTACTGAAAATATATGGTCCTGTTTTCTATATTTTGCACACTGAGTTCCAGTAAAGTTTTGATGGATTGTGAAGAACAAGATTATCACAACTAACTCCATTGGATTTCTGCTTTGTCACAATAGTTGTTTGAAACTATGTTTAGCCAGCCTGGAAACATCATAAATTTTAAGGTGAACTCAGTTATGTTTCTTTCTTCTTAATGTATCTAATTTTTCAGCAGATAGGATATATTTACCCATAGTTTAATATTTATCTCTAGAAATAGATATGCGGATATATCTGCACACATAATTTAAATTTATGGAAGAGATCTAATATGTAACTAACAAATGAAGGTTGGGACATGTAATTATCATTGCCCAGGGAATAACACAATAAATGTTGCTGAAAGACACTGAACAGGTCATTCAATATTATAGTAACCTCCCAGGTACAGCTTTGTATTTTAATGATGATGATGAAGTATCATATATGTATCACATACCTTTGCCCATACTGCAGACTGCTCTCTCCTTTTCTGATGTTAAAATTACCTAAAGACAGAAGTGGTTGTAGAGATCCAAATGATGTCTCAGGTTTAGTTTGAGTTAGGCTTCTGGATGGACAATTTTGCTGCAAGTCTGTGATGGGTATCAAGTAAACGATGTAACTATCTTCCTCCTCATACTTTCTGCCTACCGACAAGATAATAAGAGTTGAAGAAAATTATTCTTATAAGTATTGTGATGAGCTCATATGCAGTTCACAGTCAGTTTGCTGAGTGATCTGAGATGAGGAATAGGACGTGAGAAGGTATGAGCTACGCTGTTTCTGCTGGCTCTTGTGCTTCTTGCCTTCCAGGTTAGCCCAGTGTTTTGCGAGCTGCAGATTTTTCTGGAGACTAGAACTGAACTGATGTAACATTTGGAGCTCTCCATTCCCAGCTCTTCTCATCTACACCCCAAATCTGAGGATAACAAGAACGGTTTGTTCTCTCTCTGTCTGACTGTTGATTGAAGGCTGTCTTCTATACTTCTGTGTATTACCTTGCAATGCAGGGAAAAGAGTTTGCACTCGAATCCAAGTACAGCTTTAAAAATTTATTTATGAGTTGAAATAATGATTATAGGTTATCAACCTATTTAAACCTTGACTTCTAAAAAACCCCACTGTTACGCAATATGTCAAGCAGGAAAGTCCATTTAAAGAAAGCACAATAACAAAAAACCCTCTGAGGGGCATGAAAATTGTTATAGAGAGCTGTTATTTAATGCCAGTGTGATTTTTCAGTGATCTTGAATACAAAGAGTGAAGGAACAGGGAGCAGACTGTCTTAACAAGTGGCCATTAGCTATGTTTTTTTTTCCTTTCCTATCCAGGAAAAAGCTTGTACTATTCACACATTCTTAGGGCAATTACATGAAAAGATATTTATGCACGTGCATGTTTCTGTAGCTACCGTGGTGGTAGGAGGGATGCAGCAGGGCTGAGAGTGAGTTGCTTGCAGCTTCCTGGGTGCTTGGGGTGGGCAGAGTGCTGGCAGATTGTACACCATGGACGAAGTGAGGAGAGGAGGGCAGGCTCCTGAGGAATTCATGAAGCCCACTGTGGGGTTGTGAAGCTGTATTGCTCATTTTGCATGTCCTGGCTCTCGCGCAGCTGCAGAAGCTCCAGGACTGCCTGAGGTGACAACACAACAGTTTTATATCTTCAGCTGATACGAAAGTGTTTTCCTTCTATATATACACTGGGTGAAGCCAGCTACATTTATTTATAGTTGATTCCCTTCTTTGGCCCCATTTTTTAACCTTACCAAACTTTTACCTTTTCAAGGCTTTCATGAACCTTGGCTGCAAATAAAATTGTCTTTAAGAAAGCAAAAGCTTTGACCTGAAACTCATGGTGTTACTAGCAAGCCTACTTCAGTTCTGGTGGGATCCTTGGAGTAGGGATTTTTGGCAATGCTGCTAGTGCTTCCATCATGCAAAATGTAATCCTGTTTTATTGAAGGAGCAGCTTCTCTGTTTTGAGCCTGAAGAAGAAATTTCTTATGATAAATGACTCTTCAAAGAGGTGATACCGGCCTCAGAAAACAGAAAGAAATCCAGTTTCTGCTACTCCTTGAAACGTGGGAGCTCTGGCACTTGGCCACCTCAGTGACGTGAGCTGTACAGTGGCTTATCTGAACTTTCCCAGTGTAAAAAATGCACTTCTTTGCTGCTTCTTAATGTATGGTGTGAGACATTCAACAGCACTATTGCCTTGCATCACACATTTGAGCAGTAGGTCTAGTTTTAGTCTGTTGAATAAGCCTCCTGACTTCAGCAGAGAGTGGTTCTGAGCACACAGATGAAGCACGTGCTCATATTCATTGATGCAGAAGAGTCCTGATTTCCTTGTCAGCTCCCATGGGGAAAATGCCAGAGAGCCCATGTGTGCCTCTGTTGTACAGGGTAAGAGATAACAATGCAGACCCACCGTATGCCTCTCTGCAGCAGCTATACTGCATGCAAACTGCTGTAGGGAAGTCTTGCAAGGGCAGTGAATGCCCTCCAGTGGCAGAAAATTGGGAAATGGTTCAGTGTAGTTTGTTTTCTGTAATTGTGATGGAATTAAATTAAATTTGAGCTCATGGATGTGTATGTTCTAGGTGAAGCTGTGCAGTATTAGTGGGCATCCTCATCTCTGGTCTTGCAGTTCATGGCAGCACAGAGAAAAGGGATGAACCTCAATCAAAATCTTTAACAATAGTTGCTTTCATAAAAGCCAATGGACCTCAGGATTGTCTTACTAACAAACACTTGTTGGTGAAGTGTAGTCAGACTGTTCAACTTCAGGAACTGCCTGTCGATATGGTTGTGTTGGCTGGAGCATCCAGCAGAATGGGGGTATCCAGCATGCTGTCATGGCCAGATAGAGATGGAGAACAAGAAATGTAGGGTCTGGATTAATGGATCTCTTGTGCAGTGAGGTTTTAAGCAAGTGGTGGTTATTTTTCTGTGGTGTTTTTGTGCTTTTGCTTTTTATATCATGTTATAGCATGTTGGGACATATTTTTGGGTCAGAGAGATGAAGGTATTTCCTATTGCTTTACAACTTGAGAAAATCCTTTAGAGGTCATCAAATATTCTGCAGCCTATTTCCATGTTTGTTATGGAATAATCCTCTTCTAATAGAGGTGATGTGGGATGGAAATGGGCTTCATTAGCTCTTTCATATTTGGAGCAAACAAACAACCAGCCAACCATAACCATGGTTTAAAAACACCATTGTTTTCTTTTTCTTTGAGGATAGTATTGTGAGAGTTTGACACCCACACAAAGGTACATGGACACAAATAAAATTATTAGCAACTGAAGAGCAGAAAAGATTCTTGGTTAAAGAAAACCACATTTTTTTCTGTGTATTTTGAGTTGGTTTCCAAAAGTAATTTCCCCTTTGATCCAAATGATATCTGTCTGGTGTTGAGGGCTGTTAAATTACATAAGCAGGAATATTCTTTCCAGGATGTTCTGACAGAGCCGATTTCACACTTACAGGTGGCAGCTGAATGTTAAGTTTATAAACACAAGTTATAACAGCACATTCATTCTGTACAGCTCAAATAGTACAAGTGTCCAAAAAGTAATTCCTGTTGACTTTCCTGTTGAAAACTCTTGTTCTCAAACTTCATCGGTCAATATTGTCTTGTGTGCCTTAGTGTATATTGACAGGATGTCAGGCTAAGAGGAAAAAGGGAGCTCTTTGACACAAAGAGTGTCAAAGAAAAGTGAGCTCGTGTTGACACAGCCTTACTTGGAGGAAAAGGTACATATATGCTGGGAGAGTCATGTTTAACAAGAGAAGTGGAGTTCCATGCCATTACTCATTTGACATCAAGCACCACAGTCTGTTTGTTCAAACAGCAGATCTGCAGCCTCGTGTTAGGACTTGATGAACCACCAGCCTTGATCTGTCTAGGCTGGCCGAGGTAGTAAAACCAGAAACTGTTGCCTTGGTTGGTCCCAAGAATCCTGTCCAGGACCTGGCTCCAGCAGAGACATGGTACAAAGCTGTCAGGTGGCGGCATCTAGATTTTTCCAAACCCTCCTGGATGCATTCCTGTGCACCCTGATTGAGGGGAAACTGCTTTAGCTGGATGATCTGTAGAGATCCCTTCCAACCCCAACCATTCTGTGATACATGAAGGTCAATTTAGTTTTCCTGGGAGCCTCAGCCAGCCAAACAGCCTGGCCTTCTTTGGCTTTAACCCTGAGGACTCTCTGGCCTCTGGAGCTAAAGGCTCCTCCTCCAGCCTTGACCTGGTGAAAGAGCTATCCTCTTGCAGATACACCTCTTGCTCAGGCAGCAACACAAAGCTGCTGCCATTCTCAAACACACTGTACACTTGTGCTCCCTTGCAATGGTGATCACTGGGATTAGTAAAGCCTAAGCAAGTTTTAGTGAGCACATACCTGCATATCTAGCCAGCTCTAGGCTTGTGCTGGCAACTGAGTGCCAAAGGTTATGTTGACCCAGAAAGGAACTGGAATAGATCCAACCCCCTCTGAAAACAGCTCATTGATGTATTGCAATGAATAGACTCGCTGCAGCAAGACTGAGTTTTGAACACAGCGTTTTTCATTGCTGGTTTAATGTGTGTGCTTAACACTGTGATAACCATCTCACACACAGTTCTGTGGGTTTTGTTTCCCTTGACCGAGCGGTGTTGTGACCCTTGCACAAGTGCTTGGGCCAATGTCTGTGGGCAAGGGTGTGCAGGGGACCTCACCTGGTGAGAGGAAGCCTCATTGTTTCAGATTGTTCTCATCCTTCATATCTTCTTGTTTTTTTTAATACTCTGAAACATGCCCTGTGAAGGAGAGGAATCCTTGAGCTCATGCCACTTCTGTGTTCAACAGCCTTTTTTTTTTGAGAGAGAACTTTTCCCCCTTCCAGAAGGAGCAGTGAGGAGTGTGTTTATGAGTGAGGATGGGCGTACATGGCAGCAGAAAATCTGAACTCATCCCATCTCTCCTTTCCCAAACAAAAGCCTAAATATACTGCCAAAATAACATACTGCAAACCATAGAAAATGGCTCCTTGGCCACGTAAAAGCTGACTGGAGCTATGCCTCTGTTTCAGATTTATAGGTTGCATGGACTAAACAAAAGTACTTGGAAGGAAAAATGAGGCTTTCAGGGATTATTGATTCCTCACCTTATTCTGGACAAATAAATCTATGGGTGAAAAGAGAATAGAACTGTGTTTACTCAGATGAGACATTTGATCTGACAGGGAAAGGCACTTGCAGAGCCAAACTCTCCCTAGGTGCTGCCTAATCTCCAGGAGACGTGTACTGCAGACCAGACTATAACATCGACAAAGCCTTCAGTAGAAGGTAAAAAAGGTCAGAGAAGTCTGTGGCAATGCCTACTAATCTTTAGCTGCACTGTGGTGAGTGTTTTCAAGTTGGGTCCATGACTTGGAAACGTCATTGCTGACCTTTGTAAGCCAGTGCTACTACACACCAGCATCTTCAGTAGCTCTGGGCTCTGTGTGTCTCAGCAGAGACTGGAGCTCTGCATGGCCCAAAAGCAGCAAGGACTGAGCAATGCTGAGAGAGATGCTAAAGCTCTCTCCACTTTTAATGACAGACAATACCCAACAGGAGTTTCTTCTTCCTTGGAAGGCAGCAGGAGGTGTGGATGGCACTTTTAACATCTGCATGGGTGTCTGGAGCAGCACCGTTGAGCCTGTCAGTGTGCACAGAGCTGCTGAGGAAGTGTCCATTGGTTTTGCCCCCTGGGATGATGTTGGTATTACTATATTCTGTTCTGGGATGCTGGCGTGTCAGGGTGGGGGTGATGATTGGGCACAGGCAAAGGTGGTCCCTGAGTGACAGGGGAGTTGAACTCGGTAGCAGGAGTCTGGGGAGCTTTGAAGTCTAACTGAGGTGAGCACATTTTGAGTCTGGGCATGCTGAAGGTCTCTGCTGGCAGTCCATCCCCTGACACATCTCCTGTGGCTCCCTGTGTGTGGGGCTGTGCCTCTTGGAGTGTGGGCTGGAGCCCTCTGGGCATCACATAGGTGGATTTCCAACCACTGAACCAGCACTTCTGTGCTAGGGCTCGAGCTGTTGGACCTTATGACAGCACTTTCTCAGGATGAATAATGTTAAAAATGAATAGTTTGAGGAGATTGTGTCCATTATGTAGAAGATTACTCCTGGGGCTCCAAGCATTGGCTTTCAAAGGGAATATTTCAGTTGTGCTTGCTCATGGGCATGAGTTGCATGTGTAGAAAGGAAAGAAATGTCTTTGCTGCTCTTATGACGGTTCAGTTTGGAACCTGAGTGTGGACTGGGGCTTCCTCAGGCAGCTGATGCCCAAGTGAGATCTGGTTGCCCACCACAGCATCATGTGTGGATGTTGTGTGTTTGGCTGTTGCTCTCTCACAAGGAGTTGGGTGAGCCCAAAGCTCTGTGAGTGTGTGTACAGGCTCTGAAACCACCTTCAGGGAAACAGAGATGAGTTTACTTGAAGTATCTCCTCTCCATCTAGCTCACAAAAATGCAGTTGCAAACCATTTACTTGCTGTACAGGTAGAGAGTGAGATGGCAGGATTGTAATATGCTTACAGCTCCACATTTCCCTGCTGTGACCTGTGTCATGTGTGGGAAGGGAAACACAGTGATATTGAAACAAGGATGTAGTCAGGATAAAGAGCCCAATGGGAAGACAGTATTGCCAGATACACACCCAAGCTGGAAACAAGTCTCATCCACACTGAATATGCTGTTTCTGAATGTCCTTCTGTGTAAGGTGGGAAGGAAGACCATGCTGTCTGCTGTCACTACTGCTGTGCTTGATTTCCCTGGGAATAAGCAGCACAAAGCCCAGACATTATCTTCTGCTCCAGAACAAAGAGTAAATTGCTGGGGGAGCTCTGAGTGTAGGACCTCCAGAAAATCAAGGACTGCAAAATGAAATATTAGGTTGGTATCAGGGTGCAACCACCCGCAGGCCTAACCATCCCATATTTCGCGTTCAAGAATTACCTCAAGGATAAATCCTTATTGCTGCCCATATTCAGACTGAGAGAAGCACTGAGCAATCTCTTCTAGATTAGGATTGCTTTGCTGCTGATGCAGCTGGTAGAACCAAAACAGACCTGAACAGCTTGGATTCACACAGAAATTGTATCCTTCATCATACCAGCATTTGCTTGACTCCTTCCAGCTGTGTATCTCTTAAAACAGTGATAGCTGTGGATACCCATGGAGCAATGGAGTTTCTCAACTCAAACACACCTGGTTTGCTGGGACTGTGGGCTTTCCCTGGAGGCACTGGTGGGAGGTCTTGTCATCATCTGAAGCCAAAGACCACCTTAGTACAGGGGAAATGAAACAACCAGGGGCTCTGACCTCAGCACGTGATCTGGGCAGTAGATAATATTAATGGGAGTCTTGTACACTGGCACTGGTGGCTTTGGCCTCACACAGAGGAACTCCAAAGGCATGGCCAACTCCTTTTGTTTGTTTTTTTTTTCTTTTTCTTCCTAATGTACCAGCCCCAGGAGGCCTTTAAATGCCTGCTCTGGGGAAACAATATACTGTCAGTGCTGTGGTTAGTGCTTCCTGTCAGCCAAAATAGGCTACTCCACTGGCCATTTTCCATTTTTCAATAAAAATCATCAAAGCTTATGAAAGCATGTATGTTTTCAACTGACTACAAACTTTTCATTCTTCTTTAGCTGTTCTAAAGCATTTTCCCATGAAGTCATGGATAGCACTTGTTATTCATGATTTCTTGTCCTGGACTGGGCAGCTCTGGTTTCCCTGTGGGGGTAAGGGAATGCTCCTGCTGCAGAGAGAGGCTGCTGGGAGCTGCGGCCTCCTGTCAGTCATCCCAGGCAGCAAGTGATCCCACAAAGAGCCATTGGTGCCAATTTGATTTAAAATTATAGTGTTACAATTAAACAAGTGCATAACCCTTCCTAGCTTGAGCCTCTGCTGCTCCTGGGCTCCCTCCATTGTCCCAGTGTGCAGCAATGAGAATGGGAAGGAGACAAATGATCAAGGGGATCCCAAACCAGAAACTTGTCTGGTACAGACACACAGGGATGAGCCCTTGTCCCACCTGGTGCTGGGCTCTAAGGCTCTGTGGAGGATAAGTATTCTGCCAGCCAGGATAAACCTTTCCTTCCTCAACCACACAGCCATAAATGAAAAAAAAAAAAAAAACACATGAAGGAAAAGCAACAAATCTGTCCTAAATCTTGCATGATGTTCTAGCTCCCTGAGATGTCTGAGGGTACTGCTGCTGAGTGAGGGGAGGAAGGTTTTCCTCCCTTTCTGTGAACTGCTTTGAACAGTAACATAGAAAATGTCAGGGAACACTAGAATTCTAAACTGTGGAAAACTTTCTGGGTTTTTTTTCATCTCTCTGGCACAGTGATGTGATAAATCAGCCACAAAGTGCTTCTCCAGCAGCTGTGGCCGTGCAGTGTGCGATGCATCTGATGGCAAACATCTGGCTGGGCAGCAGCAACAATCTATTCTGTTTTTCATATCATATTGGTTTACCTTACTGATGAGATGTAGATGAATTTCCTCTGAACTCTGGCTCCCCCTTGGATGTTGTGTTTCCCAGCTGAATGCCCTCCATGCTGCACATGAGGGCAAGGCTGATGAGCAGACAGATGGCTGCTCTGGCCAGCAGCTGGGAGAGGGGAGGCAGAGTTAGTGCAAGGCTTCCAGCCTTGGGAAGATTAAATTTCAGTTATGAGAATTTCAGTTGGCTCAACTTGAATTGGGTTGCAGGTTGCAACCAAATAAAAAAAGACCAGGACTTACCATCTTCTTTGGACTAGGGTAAGGCTGAAATCTCACCAGCCATACTTATCCTTGCTGAACCTTAGAGGACTTCTCATAAGACCTTGATCTCATTACACTTTCACAAATTTCATTTGAATTCCCATAAAAACCACTGAATACCTGATACCCAAGGCCCCAGTTTAACTCCAGAGTCCTGCACGTTAGCTTTTGGCCTTCACTTAGTTCCCATACAGACAACATGGCTTTGTGCTTCAGCTTATGTTTGTACCACCACTGCTATGAGATTGCAAACACTGAGTCCAGAGAAAGAAATTCAACCAGCCAGGTGGAAGTCTGCTATGCTGCTTCAGTCTTATAGAGTATATTAGTTTCAAATAGCAGTATGCAGAAGTAATGAATCTAGGGCTTACATACCTTTGGGCAAAGGGGGAGATGATGGTGTGAGGACAGGGGAGCACTGAAGTCGAGGAGCAGCTGCAGATCCAGTGCACAAAAGTGCTTCCATTTCCTTGCAGGGAGGGTCTGTAAGAGAACTGCTGCCACGTGGTGTTGGGGAAAGGCAAAAGCATGAGGAAAGGCTCTTTCCAAGTCTTTCCAATTGCCAGAAAAAAGAAAAAGAAAAACATCCCTGCAGTCTGGCTGGGTAGTGTTTGTTTTTGTTGGCAATCTTGTAGAGGAGCCAGGGAAATGAACGGGTAGGGTTTTCCCTCTACCTACCCTAGTCAAGTGTGTTTACTTGTCAAAGTTGGAATGGAGCAGTGTGGGACAACTTCATTGTGAACAGAGTGTTGGAGGCTGCTAGGGACTTGGGTGGTTAGAAAGGAGAGTTTTGTGCTGCTGCTTCGCAGCCATGCTGGGGGGGAATTCAGCAGCTCATCCCAAGCTTCTACTCATCCACCTTCTTTCAAGGGCATTACAAGACCCTCAGCACACGCTCATAATAACATTCCCCTTTAATTAAACAAAACAAAGTGGGCCAAGATTTTCAGAAATGGAGTGTGACATGCTCTGAAGATTGCTGTGTCTTCTCTGTGTGCAGTGCTCTCTGATCTTTGCTACTTTGAATGCTTCCAAAAATAACTTGAAAGAGATGCGGAGCTCCATTATTACCAACAGGAGTAGTCAGTGATCTAAATGACTGCTTGCAAAGGAAGGACAGTAGAGGAACCACGCTCTGCTCTCCACATGTTTAGACCTTCTGCCTTACTTTACTTGAGCTAATGGGGAAAGACATGCATCATGGTATGGCAACAAAGAAATTCCTCTGCCTGCTCTAAAGTTATTGTGCACTTTTGCATATTAAAAAGAATTAAAAAACCACAAAACTTCGGACTTTAAATATGTTTTGCTAACTCAGCCAGCCCACATCCTACAAAACACCCTAAAAGCAGCTCCTAATCCTTTGATTGACCAGGTGCCCTTGGCATGATGCGGAGCAGTCTTGGGGCTGCCGAATTGTCATGGCTCTGCTGAGGATTCTTTCAGTAGCCAGGGCAAACAGCAGCTTGTGTGTTGCTCCACCTGCTTATGTTTCTCCTCAGCACCGTCCTGTGGGGAAGCTGCACAAGACTGGGGGATGCGCCTCTCTTTCACTCATGCCTGCAGGAAGAGTAGTACCAGCCTGCTGCCCACATCTTGCTCTCCACAGCTGCAAAATGCCCTCCTTCCCTCCACTTAGGTCTCATCTTGTGCCTAACAATGAGATTGGTTTCAGCCAGAAACATCCCATAGAGCTGCCATGTCCATGCTTTAGTTAGACACTATGAATGTAGCCACTTCCCTGGCTCTAGCAATTTCCTTTTCTAGACTTTAATGAGACATTGTGTAGAAAAATAGGTTTCTTAGGAGCAGTTGCAATTTATTTTCCTTTTTGTTTTGGTGTGGGGTGCATTGTTTTTGTTTAGTTGTTGTTTCTATAGGGGACTTTTGTGCTCTCTCTGCATCTCAGTCTTTTTGTACTACTGGACTGGGTTCAGTAGGAGCAGGACGGGTAGATCTTTTGCTGTGAGTTGAAAATGTGTGTATATGTTTGCCTTTATCAAAAGTGATTTTAGATTTCCAGCATGGAACTTTCAATTCTGGACTTGCCCTAAACTAGTAGGTAGCTTTATCACTGTACAGATTACAATAGAAGTTCATTTGCTTTAGGGAGCATTTGGGACAAGATTGCTAAGTACTTTTTTTTTTTCTGATTTGACTCAGAGAAAAACACAATACAGAATAAATACACATTTTCCAGGCGTAATATATTGCACATGTGATGAGAGGCTGCATTTAATTGGCTGTGAATCTACAGAAGTGTGAGTTTGAAGCAACAGCATGTGCTCTGTACTCTGTCAACTTCTGCAAATTGTTTGGAAGCTGAAGGTATTTTAGAGTAAGGCAGAATCAGTTATAAAGTGATCATTATTTTAATGAGTGTAACTAATACTCCAACTTACAGTACAAATGAAAACAACAAATACACCTGTGAGTACCCTAATTGTTAAATGTCTTTTTGCATAGAAATACCTGAGGAGCATTAGGGAGCAGCTGGCACCTGCATTTCCCACTGCTGTGGAACAGTGTGTTGGCTAGAATGTCTTCTCATTTTTTTTTTAAATCCCACTGTCATCAGGGGGAACTTTGTAATAGGTATTTTGAACTCTGGCAAAAAATCGCAGCCGTGCAAAATTAGACCCATTGAGAGCCTTGATTAGCTTTGGGTTTTTGTTTGTTTGTATGTTTGTTTTACCTGCAGCTCTTCAAAGCCATGGGTTTAGTTGTATTTTAACTATACATTAAGCATATGGGACAAACCTGAATGGATCCAAGTCTACTCATACTTGTAAATTACAGTAATGACTTTATATCTTTGGCAAGACATTATATGTGAGATTAGATACAAGCCCAAACAATAATGAGTTCTATATTAGCTTTTAATAAACATACATTTGAATAAAACAGGTCTTAGAAAAGTACAGAATCAAAGCTGAAGATCTCTCTTCTCTACTAACCATTGGTATAAATCCCAAGATGTCCTGCTGTCAAGTTACAAACTACAATTGTCACTCAATTGTTACACGGAAAATATCACAGCTAAAGCACAGAACTGCTGGTGTCTTACAGAAGAGAGGTATTAACCTTTCCTCATCTTTCCCTCCTATCTATAGCAAAGGCAAAAAATACTTTCCTCATGTTTCTCAAATGAATTGTTAAAGCAGGCACAGAGAAATCAAATTACCACTAGAAGGCATTTTTTGTAATGTTGCGTCTTAAAACTGTGTCACTATTTACCAAAGAGGAGTGGATCTGAACTGCACTGTGCCAGGTCACAGCCAAAGCCTAATTTAGTTTGGTTTGGTTGTTCAGCTGAGGTATCTGATACAGAAGCTAAGGAAGTGTTTGCAAGCTAATTTTTAGGGCCTCATCATAGAATCATGGAATGGTAGGGTTGGAAGGGACCTTTAGATATCATCTAGTCCAACCCCCCTGCAGAAGCTATGCTGAGGTTTTTTGTGGCAACAAATTTAACTTTGCAGTTACTTAGTTCTGCAGTTACAGTTCTGTTGTCTCAGCCTGCTAGGAAGACACCAGCTTTCCAAGGAATAGTTTGGAAAAAAACCAGTTGAGCAGAGCAGATCTGTGGGTGGAAGTGTGGTGATTCTGTCAGACTTGCAGCACAGGGCATCCTCTTAACTGCAGCTACAAGGACAGTGAAATATAAACTCACTGGACATATTGTTGAGTATAAAACCCAAAATTTAAAGTTCTTCCTCTTTCAATTTGGCACCTGCATCTAGGGAAAAAAAACTCACTATTTTGGATGCAGTAATTTTTTGCACAGTGTAAGGTTTATTCAGGATGAAGCCTGGAGGAAAACATCCCACAGACCAAGTCTGTCAGAGGTGTGCTCTTCTATTTGAGGTAAGAAAAACTGGATCAGAGTTCAGGTGCCACTTATTTGTCAGATATGGGGTCAGTAACCACCTCTTGTGCTTTGTGGTTTCTCGCTGCCAAGCAGCATCAGCATTCCTGCTCTTGACTTGGCTCAAAAGCCTGCCTGCCCTGCAGATCTTAATTCCACCAGTGCACAGCAGCTGATGGGATTTCTGACCCTATCTGCCACCTTGACATCCAGAGTTATTTGTATTCCTAATGCAGAGGAAAATTAATCCATGTTCTCTGATAGCTCTATCATTTCTGAACTTATGGACTTGGAAAAGTGGGAAAAAATTGTGGCTGTGATAGTCATCCCAAGTACAGCAGGATATACAGAACACAGCATCTGTTGAACAAGATCTTGAATTCAAGTGGAGTTCTACCTAATAAGATATTCTAGTTATAATTTGTATAATAAAGAATGCCTCTCTGAAAACAGAGGAAGGTGCTGTTCATAACAAACCTCTAGTAAGTATATAATTTAGGCTCTCTTTTGATGCTGCCCTCTAAGCTTTCTAGGGAGGACAGGTATATTCATAGAGGCAAAGGAAGGCATTGTGATACCTGGTCAGCCCAGTCAAGTGATCATCTTCCAAGCCATTTTTCACACTGATTTAAAGAAGCTGATAAAGAGACAGAAGTAGTAATGGGTTTTATAGTTTCAAAGACCGGGGTAAATTGTTCTGAAGGACAGATTTCTTAGCTCGTGGAAATTGAAAATACATTTGTGATGTGAGTTTCTGAAAGAAAACACGGTTTTGTGGTTGTTGCTGAGGTGAGACAAATCAAGGTTTGGCTTGTTGTAGTCAGGAGAAAGCTCAGTCCCTGTTCAGGACCTTCTTCCTGAGGCACCGGAGCCTGGACATGACCACGTCCCAGTCTGCATAGGCCCCTTCCAGGTGCCGGGTGATCTTTGAGCCCGATGGGTAACTGTGGCGGCCGTGGAGGACACGCCAGTTGTCAAACGTCACAATGTCTCCTGCAAAGAGATGCCACAAAGTTTAACACGTGGTGTATGGCAGCAAGTCCCTTCCAAAGGGGCACATGTGAAGTCTCCTTCCTTGGAGATCTTCAAGACCCACCTGGACTTGTTTGTATGTGACCTGATCTAGGTGAACCTGCTTCTGCAGGGGGGTTGGACTAGATGATCTCTAAAGGTCCCTTCCAACCCCTACAATTCTATGATTCTATGATATTTACATCAACACTTAGGGGCAATCATTTCTAGGAGCTCAGCAGCAACAACACAGTGTTGTTCTCAACCAGAGAGGGTATTGGTCCCTTTGCACCTCTGCTGCTTTTCTTGTATAACCAGGAGTTACAAAGCAGAGTGGTGGGGGAGTTCAGGCTGAGAAAAGCAGGTCTTGAGGGGAAAGGTGACTACAGCAAATCCACAGGAAGGATTAAAAAAGGGGGAAAACCTCCAGGCTGACTTTTATTTGATCAGTCTAGTACTGTTCGTACTATACACATCCAGCATTACTACCTCTGATAAGAAAATTTTATGACAAGAAAGTCAAGCCATTGAAAGTTAGGAAATCACATAATTAAGGCTAGCGTGTCATTTTCAATTTTCTCCCTTGTGTGCCACCATTATGATCTATCTCTAATTAAATAACCTTATAGTCTTTCTTTCTTTTTCCCTCTCCCCTCTGCCACCATCTTGGTGCATTAATTGATGGGATGAACAGTACTAATGGAACGTGTGAGGTACTTTGTTTTACCATTTATGATGGGATCCTGCACATTATTTTGTTCCCAACAGAGAAAGATTAATTTCCTCATAGACATTTTGAAGACACTAGCACGATAGTGCATGAAGCAGGCAGGTGCACTAATTTACTTTTGAGAGATGAGAGACTATTCATATCTTTATTTTTATAGCTGGGGAATGAAAGAACAGAGATGAAGGCCAAAGTAGTTAAATATGCACAGACTGACTTTGAGAGAGTAAAAGGCATTTTTTTTAAAGCATGTTTTATGCTCAAAATACAGACCTTTACAACTGTAGCTGAAGTTTAGAGCACTTGGAACTTGTGCAAGTCTGCCTCTAGATGTCTTGCATAGGCCACTCAAAAGAAGCAGCACATCAGCAGCAGCCTTGGGTAATTCATCCAGCATTACACAGGCCATTGGTGTCTGGGCATATCAGAGAGCTGAATTCCCCACAGCTGCTCAGCTTCCTGCACTGTTACACACATTGTATGCGTTTGTATTGCCTTCTGGATGTTCTGCAGCTCCCACAGCCCATGGGAAAGAGCCCCAATAACAATGTCAAGTGTTTTAAAGGCACATCGTTTGGCTTAAGGTCTGTGCTCTGCATCAAATGAAGCAGAGGAAAAAGGATGTGATAGTGCATCATTGAGTGAATAGGCACTGAACTGGGACAGCATAGCAGTCTTACACATTGTATTTCCCATCTGTGGTGCTATTGATAAGGCAAGTTACAATTTTCTATGTGGTATGGGTTTTCAGTGTAGTGTAAAGATACACTGGACTAAGCAATAGACAGACTCTATTTCCCCCTGCCTTTTGGGGCTCTCCTCTCTCTTTCTCTCTTTCTCTCTTTCTCTCTTTCTCTGTTTCTCTGTTTCTCTCTTTCTCTCTTTCTCTCTTTCTCTCTTTCTCTCTCTCTTTGTAGTGTAAAAATGGCAAAGAAATCTATGATACAAATGTAAGGATGCAGTATGAAATAAAATAGGTGAGAGAAGGGCTGCAATTTCCTCTCTATACCAGTGCTAACAATACTCAAGTGTGGTGACTGTTAGGAAAAACACGTGAAAAATCACTGTGAGGAGAAGCGACTTACTGACCTGGTTTCAGCTTGTAAGTAAACTTGTGCTCTGTGCTGTTTAATAAATCATTAAATTCCTTTAGAGCTGCATAGAATGGCCTCACTTTTTCAGCTGGTATGTCAAACACTGTGTCTCTTGTGGCATTATTGTAATTGATGCGAACTGCTTGGCCTCTGGAATCCACACTGTACAACAGAGAAGGAAAGGAATGAGTTGTTACTGAAACACTTTAAGATGGTTCAACAACAACAACTGAACTCTCCTGCTGGAATTTCAGTGTGAAATTCAGATTGTTATTGGGTTAGATTTTGATAATTAAGACTAACTAGGAAAAGGGACAACCAGGAGAAAGTGTAGCTACTTACTTTACTCAAAAAAAAATCTGTGTTCTATACTCTTTAAATGTAGAATTATAAACTTTTTCAATTCAGAAGAAACTATGAACAATAGCATTTGATTAAAGTATGTAGCTCTTGATCTAAATGCTTCAAATTATGACCTCTCTTGTACATCAGCTGGAATTTAGCAACACACTCAGTTTCTGGTAACCTGTGTCTCTGCCCAGGAGCTTCTGTAATTACCACCACTTTTGGCTAGTGTCTGGCAAAATCAGATAAGGAAAACTGTGCCATGGTGGTATAAACCCAAACCCCAACTCCTCCAAATAACCACAGTTAAAGCATCACTTTTCCACAAGGTGGCAGGAGCAGACTTTCTCCTACGGACTTGTCATCCACAACAGGGATGTTATTTTCGATGTCCTTGATAGTACTCACTCTATAATCCTTTGTTTACACTGAACAGCAAAATCACAGTAGTCGACCCCAACATCTGTATAGTCTACAGCAGTGGAGGACAGGATCTGAAATGCCTCAGGATTTTGTTTCTTCAGCTTGTTGGATACGTGAAATCCATCTACAACTTCACTTTCACCTCCTGCATCTGTTTGCTTTATACAGTGGAGAAACTGAACCTGGAATGAATTAACATCTCATTACAAAAAGAATTGCTTGCATATTTAACAGCTCATTAGTATCAGTTCCCTTCTATCAGTGGTTCTGGGTTTTTTTGGTAGTTGTAGGTTTTTTTTCCAGCAAAAGTCTGAGTTCCCATTACTGCAGCTTTGCAGCACTCTGCCACCACTGTCACAGAGGGAGAAAATTAAAGTAGAATGTTCATAATTCCATCTCATTTGGGATATCTTCTACAGTCTGTGACCTGTGAGGCAACTGCAAATCTTTGCTCTCGCTTCTTTCAGTCCTTCATTGCAGAGGTTGTATAATTTTGAACATGTTGCAGACTTAACACTGAGGATTAGCTTTCTCTTGCAGAAACAAAACTTGCTGTGACTTTGCTGCTCAGGGAGGGGAAAAGGTGACTGTCATTGAAGGCAGCAGGCCCAGTGTCTCTATGATGAAGTGCGATTGAGACAGTTTCATTTCACAGTGGAATTGCTAAGGCGTAGAGCAAAGCAAAAGCCTGAACTGGGCTCTTGTTGCACCAGTGTAAATCTGGGCTACTGAGACAGGCAGTAAAACTCCCCATGGCATTAGAGAGTCCAACATCACACAAAGTGTAACCCTTCATCTCAGCCAAACAACACATAATACATCTGTCACACCAATAGTAACAGTGTCCACCTCTCCCTTCCATGATGATGAATTATTTCTGAGACTGGTAGGAGGAAATAAAAACAACAACAAAAAATCCCAGGAGGAGAAAGAGGAGCAGAGAACAAGGTTTGTCCCAGATTTCCCTCACCAGCTGCACTTGCAGACCTCTGAGATGGTGATGAAGGGGAAAACTGAACTAACCAACAGTGCAGAAGTGGGACCTGTTTGGAAAGCATCTAAGCTACTTTATCCAGTTGATGAAGCAGCTTCTTGCCCTCCTGCCACACTCCTTTTGGCCAACAAGCTGTGGGTTGGACTCTGAGCTCCCACTGAAGGCAGAACAAGGCCACAGGCTCTTTTCTTTTGTGGACATAGCCTGGCATTGCTAAGGAAGGCTGCAGTAATGTATTTAATGGTAAATAACTCTGAAAAAGGTCAAAGGGAAAATTTAGTTCAAATTAGAACTTAACTTTGCATTCTAGAGGGCTGATGTTTCTGCTAGATCTAATAATCAGTTGTGGGTTGGTTGGTTGGTTTGTTTTTAAATCAGGATATCTCCTGGAAAAAAATGGTTGCCAGATCAAAAGCTAGGAAATTGGAAACCCATTTTTATGGGGCAGTTCTGAAACTAATCCTCATCCATTTAAAAAACATTTCTTCAAATATTTGTAATAAATACATCCTAAGACTTCAAATGTTGTGTAATTCTGTGACTCACTACTTGCTAGGTAAATAAAGAAAACGGAATGTTCAGGACAAAGACAAAAAAACCCAATTCAATGTACTTTAACTTCTTTCAAGCACGTTTGAATGAAAAAGGTTATGCCTTTTTCTAATGTTTCATAGCACAATGTGAGCTTTGGCACAGACCAGACTGTGAGCTAATTCACATCTGCTCTCTATTAATGAAACCCTGTTCCATTCTTACTCCACATTAATGAACAGCATCTCCATGACTTTAAAAGGTGGTGTTAGTGTAAAGTATTTGGTACTTACTCGTGGATAAATCCCATTGGCTTTTTGTTTAATTAGAGAAAGAACTGATAGAAAGTACTCCTCAGCAGAAGGAGAACTTTTATGGTTGCAAACCATCTTTGTTCCTGTTCCTACTACTTTCCATTTCTCTGGTGAATTATGTGGAGCAGGCAGAATATATTTTCTGGTTTTTTGTTGTCCACCTTTACAGAATGTCCCTTTATTTGTCTATTATGAAATGACAAATAACTGTCTAACTTCAGTCAACTCATGGAAACAAAATATAACATCTTAAACATCTTTCTTCTAACACATTCCCCTCCTCAGGTGAACAGATGGGTCTTGAAATGACACAATTTTGACTATAGCATCTGGACACCTCACTTTTTGAATATAATGAAAGCTGGATCAAAAGAATGTCCGGGACCCTAATGTTTGCTCATATTGGTAATATTCTCAATACCCATTTTAAGATTATATGATACATAATGGACTTGTTCTGCAGAGCACACATCATAATCCATATATTGCTTATTAATGTGTATATGGATTGTTATATGAAGATTATTGTTATTTTTCCATTGCTCTTAAGGCAAAACTCAGAGTCACTGAGAGCTAACCAGATTTCATGCTATAAGAACACTTTACCCTTTTGTGCTGTGACAAAGTCAGTAGTAGCTTCACCTTACCCCAGGTGGATGCTGCAGAACAGGGTAATCGGTGTGAAAACACAGCTTCCCGGTTGTGTAAGCCACGTTGTTGGCACCTGCTTTGTCTTGCACTTGCCAAGTTGGTCTTTACAATAAAAGGGAAAGAGAAAACATGTTAAAACAGCCAGCCAGTGTGTCAGCATACATTGAAACTGAGAAATCGCAGTACAAAAGTCATTCCATCTTGGAGCATGAAAATAGTGTCAAAATGTAAGGAAATAGGGATTTAGCAGTGTCCTCCTGCCTCAGCAAAGAGGGCTTATTTCAGGACTCCTAGATTCAAACTGGAAACTTAAATGTCCCAAGGGACACCTGGCCCCAGGGTGGTGTCTAAAAGAATGATGGCTTTCCAGTGGTGAATGGCTTTCCTTCACTGAATGCACAGATTAGATGAAGGCACCAATTGAGAGATATCTGCTCAGATAAGTCATCTTCTTATTAATGAGGTTTCACGAAGAAAGGAGAAGGTAGACCTTTTCTTTTTATCAGCCTTTCATTTTTCCCTGAGAGGTAGAACACAGTATCAATAATATATGGACTTGTTAAAGGCTGTGTAACTTTCTCCCAAATTGAAAAGATAAAGTATCCTTTGCAGAGGGATCTTTCCTTTAACTTGGAGATTTGCTGTTAAAGGAAAAGGTCTTGATGAAAGACTTTGGAACTTCTTCCCTTTCTCAGAAGCTCTTTCTGAGAACAACCTCCATTTATTTTGTTACTTAGTCTCTGTCTTGAAACTTGACAAATTCAGCAAGAAATTTTACTGACAGCTAACCGCAGGGAGGAAAAAAGAATCTTAGTTATAGGACAAAGACATGAAAACATCACGTTGCAGCACAATCAGAATCTTTTTTGACTGCCACATAATGCAGGAGAATTTGAGACCAAGAACCTCACATTTTGTTTGTACAGAGTTCCCACGATTGAAGACAGTCCTTAGCAGATCCATATTATAGATCCAGACGTTTGTCTGGTGGAGTGTAAGTCACTAAGCAAAGTCCATGTAATCACAGCAGCATAAGTGATTTAAAAGAAGATATGAAACTCATTTTCCCTTATGAAACACTATAGACTAAATATATTTATGTTTCAGATGGTGTCTAGCACTACTTCTTAATAATAGTTTAAAAAGAAGACAGGCTAACAAACATGCAGACCAAAATGATTCCCACGTTGTATACAAACACTTTTGTTCTAGGAGTGGTATTCAGTGTAGAAACAATCAGAATCTTAACAGTACATTTCTGAAACTGCCAGAGGGAAAGCCCCCTTGAATATTTGCCAATTTTAACTGCCTGGGAGAAATATTTTTTATTGTTTGGTACAGCACATATCCATCAGTACATGATTTCAGTACTCAAGTATGATAATTTCAACCACACTTCCACAGCTCCCAACTTTATGGCTCAAAACCAGCCCATTATATCACCCTTGCCATTAGTGCTGACGGTAGCTAAGTTCACTATGTTTTTAATTTAAAAGGCTCTAGTGTCAATTGATGGTTCTGAAACAGTTTAACACATTGTAATTGTGTCATTTCTTTGCAATATATATAATTGTAGGAATGATAGTGCTTTATAAAATCACTGCAAGGTTTTGCAGAAGCAGTCAGTGCTGGTTCCCAGCACTGGTAGCTGGTCTCCAGGAGCTTTCCTTCCATGCAAGGACCTTTGGTCAAAGCTCCAGTTGCTGATTTGAGGTCATGGATGCTAATAGGGAACTCAGTGCTGAATGTGAAAAAATCAACTTTGTCAAAGTCTCCCCTGAGAGCACAGGGGAAGGAAGAAAATGTAGCTAATGTCAGAGGGCTCTTGGCCCTTGGGGAGAGCAAAGCAGTGTGGAACAGTTTATGGTTTAGTAATTAAGGTCAGATTTCAACATAAATTGCTTGTGCTGTTTGACAGAGAAGGAAATTTGGCACCAGGCAGGTGTAGCAATTTTTTTGCATGAAGTGGCAACATAGGCTGGGTTTCCTTGAGCAGAAAACAAGCCTGTCTCTTACATCCTTAGTCTTGCAATACTGCTGTGCTGGGGACCGAGGCCTCACTTGAATCATCTGCTCTTGCACTTTACTAAAAATCTAAATGTCATTCATAAGAGATTTGGGACCCACATCCTTCTCTTGCAGCTAAAACTGAAGGAGATGGTTTGGCTCTTTCAGTGGGAATGCTGGGGCTATGAAGGAAGCCCCTTCATACCACCCCAAGCCCCAGACAAGACTTCAAAACAGAGCAGAAGCACAAGGTCTAGGGCCTGAGAAGCTGGAGAAATGAATTGCAGCATGTCTGGAAACCCTGGTAAAGGAGCTGTGCCTTTGTAATGTAAAGAAAAAGTGTGGAACTCCTTGATGATGTTATAGAGCTGATACAGAGATTGTTTCCACTTTCTCAGGTAATTTTGGGAAGCATGTACCAAACAGACATCTTGACAAGAAAAAAAGACTTTTGTTTTCCCATGTGTCAGGATTATATTCATTGCTGTTACATTTCAGTTGAGAATTCATGGCCCTGTTGAGGTAATGTTTTATTTGGCAAGCTCACCAATTCCACATTTATCCTTTTATTTATATTTGTCAGGCCTTGTATTTGGCTTCTAGTGATATAGCAAGGGAATTACCCAAAGTTATTATTTTATTACAGTTGTAAAAGCCACCTCAGAATTGGATCCCAGTAAGAAATGAACTTCTGTATTAGAGATGAAGAGATGGGCTGTAAAATGCTGCTCTAAATCTGTTGGTAAGACTGAAAACTCAATGGAGTTTCTGCTATGGCAAGAAATATGTAAGAGCAACAAGACCAGGCATAACAATAACTATAGACGGAAATTAAACAGGTAGGAGAAAAGATGCTATAGGGAAAGAAGTATTTTCTTCTCTGTAGCCTTTTTAAGCTGTTTTCCAGCTTTAAGTGGTAGAAAAATAAGAAATTTATTCCTTACAAAACACTTATCCCAAATATCCAAAAAATAAGCCCGAACCATCACAATATTTTTCAAGGCTTCGAGTGATGGATTACACGTTTAACAAACACTCTTATTAAGTTGTTGGAATACAGTTCTCTAACCATGTTCTGAAAAGTTTAGCATGTTACCTCTTCATGTGCATCTGTATTAAATCACTTAAAACTCGTTTTCTGACTTAATTTTTTTACAAACACTTTATGGAGAACTTCTTAAACCACTATGTGTTACAATACAAAGTTTATGCACTATCCTGCTTGTGTTTTCCAGTAGTTTAGAATTTCTTCCCTTCATTAACATCACCAGCCTGGCAATGAGAGCAGCTAAAGGTTGCTGTGATGTCAGGCTGCACACATGTGCCTCTACATGTGTGCAAGTGCTGAAGGAGGATGGAGATTTGGTTGATAGCTGTGCAGCAAAATAGAGAACAATTCTTTTGAAAAGGTGTAATATTTTGCAGCCCAGCTTTCTATATACAGTCTTTGTGATTTAAAGAAACTCCTCTTAGAGATAGAAAATAAGCCAACAGCTCCTCACAATGCAATGAGAAGGCAATGCTCAGCAGCAGTGTGTCAGCTTTGCAGACCACACACAAATAGATGATTTAAAGTTGCTTTTAAAGTGTTTCGCATAGATTTCACCCAATGACAAAAGAACCCAATGGCAGAGGCAGGCAGTATCCTTCTAATGACTCAAGTAAGCCTTTGGGTCAAGGTTCATCTGTATAGGTAACAAACTTATCTTGGCAGGATAATCTTGCTCAAGAGTCTCAGCAGTTTACCTTTGTATTGCTGTCAGTGTTCTGTTTGAGTAGGTATACTATTACTGTCTAGCCTTAACAAAGGTATCCTTAGAGTGCATGTTGGAGACATCTAACCAGTGTCTGATCTCTGAACCAGAGAAATGAAAGCCAAGATGTAACAAATAGCACACTTGTCCCAAATCAGCTTGTTGAGACTGGCTCTGAACTCCAGAGCAGGCTGCCTTTGTGTGCACTGTTAGTGTCCCTTCTTGCAAGCTGACAACATACTCTGAAAGAGAAAATGTGTTCAACAGTTTTGGTTCTCCTCACAAAAGCCTTGGCTCTGCTGATATACACACTGTATCATCCACATCCCTTTAGCACTGCAGCGTGCACTCTGTTTCAGAGCTGGACATTGGCTTGTTGACCTCACCCCATGAGAGAGCTGAGTTTTGTTACCTGAAATACAGACTAGACTGCAAAACTGGCCTTGTGATGTCAGGCTGTCTTTGACCTTACACTCTTCAGGTTTTAATTTAATATTCGAAAATCAACATCATACCCAGAAACATAAGTAGCAACTGTCAAACGATCTAGAGTAAATCTACCCATGGTGACTCAATTTGGATGGTGTAAACCAGACTTTGAGGCTTTCAAATACTACAGCTGTGTTTAAAGAGCAAAAGAAAAAACAAAACTCAACCAAAATAAATATTCTAAGTATGTTTTCTTTTAAATGCAGAAATTATAGTCAACTGGGAGGTTTCCATAACACTGTAACCCTCTTTCTGCAGCCTAATAAATACATGAATTAGCAAGTAAGTTTTGGAAAAAAAAAGGAGACTTACAGCATCTAGCATTCCTTTGTTAAGGAAACATAAAAGTAAGGTCTAATCAACACCAGTAGTAAATCTGATTTAAATAGTGAAAGAAGCTCTAACAATTACTTGCTCAAATGATGTGGACTAAGATCATATTTCAACCTTAATCTTGTATGGAAGGATAATGGGTGAGAGGTTCTTTGTAAGATGTATGAAAACACTTTAAAAGAAACCATCTCAGACTCAGAACTCATCCTGACAAACTCCTGTTATTGAAACCATCTTTAAAGAGAGTGAACATCAATCCACGCTGACTTTAAATAAGGTGAAGCATTTAATAATCATTACTGTTTATGACAGTACCAGAAAGAGACAGTGAGGGGAAAGGCTAAGTTTTAATTGGAAAAAACCCCATTCTGATGGTACAATGGATAAACTGGCAAGTCTCCCTAAGGCAGTCTGAATCTCTTGTTAACTGAACTGAAGACATAGGAAGTAAATCCTAACAGTTAATGCACATTTCTACAGTAAGGGACTTTGCTGTCTCTCTTACATAGCTGGCAGAGCTATCACAAGAGAGTTGGCAGTAATTTTAAATAGCAAGGATGACTGAGAGCTGTGACAGGGTACCAGGCAGAATATAAGATTTTTTTAAATCTTACAAGGCTGCTGAGTTAAATGTAAAAAACTTTGGAGTGCCTTAGTGAAAAACATGTTGCTGGGCTCAGCAGATGGACAAAAGGTGAAACACAATGGGCTTTCCATGTCAAGAACATCAGTGTAGAAGACTTAAAGATCATTTCCAGTTTTAGTGTCTAGAAACTTCTAGTTCCTCATCCCTGAAACTGAATATCACACTAGAAGATATAAAGATCAGTTCCAGTTTTAGTGTCTAGGAATTTCCAGATCCAGTTCCGCATCCCTGAATCTTAGGAAAGCAACTCAAGGTTCAATTGTAACCCACGCACAAATAGGTGGTATATGTTGAGGTTGTATGGCTTTGTTTTTCTTGTTGTTGTTTAGATTTTGAGGTTTGTGTTTTTCCCTCTCTCCCAAGGCATTTTGGAGATATGTATTTTCTTTCAGTTGGCAAAGAACCAACATTTTTTTGTTGTTATCTGGGGCTCACTGAGGGAAGCTGTGAAACACCCTCAGATATTTTCAGGATTTGGTTACCTCTGTGAATGCCCTTGTATCTGTTATTAGGATCGTGGCAAAACAGAAGCAGACAGCTGTAGGATTTTCATAATGATGCAAGTTTTAAATTGAGCCCACAGTAGACTGCCAAACACAGAAATCCTTGACATTAGGAATGCCTTTAATGACAGAAAATGTTTCACTGCATTGGATGAGGTTTGAGTTGAGCAGGGGGGTCTGTTCCTGTTGATTACAGTAAGATTAACCTGACTGAATTCCAGTTAACTTTGAAAACTACTTTTCTTTCTAGTATGGTAAACAGAAAGAGGAAACTTTAATGAAAACACATTATCTTAGCTACTCTACTAAATTTAGACGTTACTCCATTTAAAGCTTTGCAAATATTTATCATGGCTGCTGGAACTGACAACAAAAGCTTCATAATATTCATGGTGTTTTCATGGTGTTTTAAAGCAGGTAGTTATCCTCTCCATCCCTTTTTTTTGGAAGACAATAGAAAAAAAAGGTTTAAAATGCCATTCTTCCAGACTGCTCTATGTGCTGTGAGTTCACTTCAGCTGCTGCCAATTTCTAGAAGATTTCTCGAGACAGTTTTCTGATTTGAAGCTTGGGGGAAAATTTTGCACAAATAGGTCGACTTTCAATGTAAATGAAACAAAAATGAAGGATGGAGGATGGATCAGGAGCAACTTACACACTGCTAGAAGCTGCTGGTAAATCACAATAGCTGTTTCTCAGCCTCTCAGAAATTGTTCACTAAATCTAAATGCTGGCAGCATCTGACATCTTTTTCCATAGCTGTTGATGGAATGATACTTGCAAAAGGAAGATCTAACAGTAAGTCTTAATAAGTATCATAGCCTGAAGAGGGGACCTTTTGTTCACCTTCCTCTATTTCACCTCGCAGTTAACATTCTGAGTTCATGTATTTTTCCTGATATCTCAATGCCACTTCTACCAACCTCAGCTGCATGGCACATTCCAGCAGAGCTCACAGGGGTGTGAAGGGGCAGGAAAACCTTTCCTCTGACTTGCAGTCTTGAGGGAATGTGGCCTTTCTGTCCAAGGCTGATTCCACCTCCCACCACTTGAATTTTATTTTGCTTTTCTTTTTTTTCTTTTTAGACAAAGGAGGAGACATTGGTTATTGCCCACATGGTTTTTTGGCTTATGCTCCGACCTAGAGGTAAATCTAGATGAAAGAGAACTCATGAATAATTTTTATTATCTATTATGGGAGAGAAGAGTCATTTGCAGATGGGAAACCCTGAATGTTCTAGTTCAGCTGAGGGTAAGAGACAAAGCAATATGTTATCTAAAATCCTTTAGTTAGCTAGATGAAGGTCACTGACTCATCTCAGCAAGACATGAGCTACCATTATCATTTGTTTATTTGCCTAGTAGGTGCTTGAGGAGGTGGAGGTTCAGTTTACCACCTCTCAGCATCAAAAGGATGATTTACAAGTTTCAGCTTGCACTCCTGCAGGCTGAGCTCTTCTCTTTGCAAAAAAAAAAAAAAAAAAAAAGGCAGTCTTAAAAAATGCCTGCTGGGGCTACTGTGGCTTTCCAGAGCAGTCTCAGTTGGAAGCAGGGAAATGGGTGTTTTGCCCATATTCTCAATGATACAAGACACAATAACGCCATCAAAGCCTCACCTATTTCCATGACTCAAAATGGGGCTAAGAAAAGGTTTTGGTACAGATTACTTCCTCTATTCAGAGGGGACTAGATTAGGGAGTTTTAGCTTTGTTCTGTGTTACAGATAAGTATGGCTGTCTTGTGGCCATCTTTTATTTGACATCATGTGCTTTCAGGCATTTGTTCTTCTCTCAGCAGTGACAGAGCTGCAGCTTGTTACATCCCGTGCCTGCCATAGCAAAGCAGTCCCCTCACATGCAACTTTCGTTGACACCACGTTTACTAACATGCAGAGAAGAAAAAAATCCACTTTGTTTTAATCAGTTAATCCACAAAGGAGGTCCAGCAAGCTGAAGGGAAACGTGTTAGAGGTGATAACAAAGCCTAGCAAAGCAAGGGTATTAAAAACCAAGCTCACCCATAAAAGGTGAGACGCAAGAACCCAATCCTGTGGCCAAGCTTAACCAGCTCCCCCTGTTGAGTAGCAGCTCCTGTTAGTAGCACGATTCCTACTTTCTTTAGGGTGCACAGCCACTTGTATGCACTCTCATCATTGTACATGATCTCTTCAAAAGGCATTTGGGGAAGCTGCAGGTCTGAGCCCCAGTGCTGGCATTCTGAAAGAGAAGAAACAGAGAAGAAGCACTGAGCTGTTTTACATTCAAAACTCAGGACATAGTTGAACTATGAATGGGATTTCTATGGATTTGTGAATACACCCCAAGCTCTGCAGTCAGCTACCTGGAACAGGGTCCCTGAGTTTACATGGGTAACAAGCAGTCTATCTGATGACTTTCAACAAAACATTGCAATTGAAAAACGTTTAACTTAGAAGCTGAATGAAGGGCAATTTGAAAGAGATCTTTTTAGTTAAGAGTACATGAGAAACATGCATATTCCTTTTTCTGTCTGTGCTGGTGAACCACAAGAGTGAATACTTTGCAACTGAGACTGTTTTGAAAGATTCTCATCCAGGGTAAAACAGCATGGAGCACTCTGAGATCTCTCTCAGAGATATTATGGCATGGATATATCATAATGAAGGAGAAGACATATATCAATACACCAGCTTAGGAGCAGAGTAACTGCATCAATTGCTAACATGACCAATCGATTTTCTTTTGGAGATTTGTCTTCATAAACTCATATCCCAGTTACATTAAATTCTGTAGGGTAATATAATCATTTCTTGTTTTTTTCCTCTGCAGATTTTTTTGGTGAGCACTTATCTCCTTTCAAGAAGATGCATATGAGAGCTCAAGATGTTCAACAAATCCAAGCACTGCCAGAAGATAAAGAAAATGACAGAAAGACTGAGTGATGAGCAAGAAGTTTTGTCATGCCTGTTCTCAAACAAGATTGATGATGAGATCACATGACAGCAGACTTTTGAACCTGGCTTTCCCTCAGGGCTTTTGCTGCTCTCCTCTTCCTTTTTCTCCTCTCAAACCAGTGGCTACTGCACAGAGCATCATCCAAAGCTTTAAAAGTACTGAAAATTTGTGTAGCTTTAACTTGGAATGCTGTTTAGCCTCATCCTTTTATGTATTTACAGCTGCCCAAAGACTGCTAAATCTGTAACTTCCTCTAACAGTGTGTCTACAACTGTATCTCTAGATGTGGATTTTTAATGTGTGACCAATTCTTATTTTCCAGGATCACAGTTCTGTAACGGTTATTTGCTTTGGTTTAAGAATGCTTTTTAAACATCACAACCTGTCCTAAAGCAATCACGTTCTATTTTAGTTGGAGAGTTACCAAATAGATGTCACCTAATACAGAGAGGAAATAAAACCAAAATACTGGGTCATAACTAGAAAACAAACCCCATTATTTTCTCTTCAGTGTGTTCTTTTCTGAGTAAGAACGTACTCATGGTGTCTGTCAGAAGGAGAATGTATGAGAATGTACTCATGGTGTCAGACGACATTTATATTCATTTGTAAAGATCCTCTACAGAAGGGGCAGGTATAAACATATAGTGACAAAATAAAGTAGTAGAGATGATCCTGAAATGTGGGGAGACTTTTCATATTCTGAAGGGCTACACAATCCAAATATTATCTTGCACTGTAAGTTTCTAAAATTGTGCCCTACAGTATTCTGCATTCAACAAATGTGTACACAACGAAAATGTTGGGCTGGATGACAGTGATGGAGGCTGCACCTAGAAAAGGAAAGGCTTGTTATGTGTCACAGCAGGTAGATGGCCACGAAGCTGCCAGGATGCTGTGGGAAGGCAGACTGCCTGTGCCCAGGGTACAGGGTACTGTCCCTCACCCAGTCAGGCTTCCTCAGGGAAGAAGACACAAGTCTGGTATTGATCTTGGCATCTAGTCACCATGGAAGATATGGTGAAGCTTTAGCCATGGCTTCAACTGTGGCAGTTAAGGTCTTAGGGCAAAGCCCTTGGTTGTCCCTAGGAGCACATGCTGCTTGTAACTCCTGCTGTGTCAATACAGGTCTGTTGGATGTGAGCTGACAACCAAACCCATCTTAGTCTGAACTGCTGCAATTGATGTGAAGAGGCCAACTCCCTCGAGCCTGAGGGAGAGGGTCTCAGTTGAAGCTAGCTGCCTTCCTAGGAGCATATATATTTTCTCTGCTTCACTAAAACTCCTTTGTCTTGGCAACAAGGTCAAATTTCCACTTGGGGGACCATACTGGGGTTACTTTAAATTAACTATTGAGGCCAGGGGTTACTTGAGGTTGACTTTCCACTCTGGGGACCATGCTGGGGTTACTTTAGGTCAAATATTGAGCCTATGGGGTTGAGGTCGACTTTCCACTTTGGGGACCATACTGGGGTTACTTTAGGTCAAACATTGAGCCTGTAGGGTTACTTGAGGTCAACTTTCCACTCTGGGGAACCATGTTGGGGTTACTTTAGGTCAACTATTAAGCCTGTGGGGTTACTTGAGGTCGACTTTCCACTCTGGGGACCATGCTGGGGTTACTTTAGGTCAA
>WBNH01005497.1:245622-275491 GCA_013401255.1 Urocolius indicus
GAGTGGAAAGTCGACCTCAAGTAACCCCACAGGCTTAATAGTTGACCTAAAGTAACCCCAACATGGTCCTAAAAATGGAAAGTTGACCTAAAGTAACTTTCCATTCTGGTTACTATGCTGAGGTTACATTAGGTCAACTATTGAGCATATGAGGTTACTTGAGGTCAAAGTTCCATGTTGGGGACCATGCTGGGGTTATTTTAGGTCAAATATTGAGCCTATGGGGTTACTTGAGGTCGACTTTTCACTCTGGGGAACCATGTTGGGGTTACTTTAGGTCAACTATTGAGCATGGTCCCCAGTGTGGAAAGTTGACCTCAAGTAAACCCCATAGGCTCGAGATTTGGCCTAAAGTAACCCCAGCATGGTCCTATAAGTGGAAAGTCGACCTCAAGTAACCCCACAGGCTTAATAGTTGACCTAAAGTAACCCCAGCATGGTCCTATAAGTGGAAAGTTGACCTCAAGTAACCCCACAGGCTTAATAGCCGACCTAAAGTAACCCCAGCATGATCCCCAGAGTGGAAAGTCGACCTCAAGTAACCCCACAGGCTTAATAGTTGACCTAAAGTAACCCCAACATGGTCCTAAAAATGGAAAGTTGACCTAAAGTAACTTTCCATTCTGGTTACTATGCTGGGGTTACATTAGGTCAACTATTGAGCATATGAGGTTACTTGAGGTCAAAGTTCCATGTTGGGGACCATGCTGGGGTTACTTCAGGTCAAATATTGACGCTGGGGGTTACTTGAGGTCGACTTTCCACTCGGGGGACCATGCTGGGGTTACTTTACGTCAACTATTGGGGCTGAGGGGTTACTTGAGGTCGACTTTCCACTCTGGGGACCATGCTGGGGTTACTTTAGGCCAAATATTTAGCCTGTGGGTTACCTGAGGTCAACTTTCCACTTTGGGGACCATGCTAGGGTTACTTGTGCTCAGCCAGTTAATCTGTGTGGTTTCCTTAGTGAAGATTATAATAGTGCTACAAAAATCATAAAAATTGTACAGCTATGAAGACAAAGAGAGGTCTTTGAGAAATAATTACATTTAATATTCATTTAAAATAATGGAATTCATTTTCCATGAAAGCTGTGCATCACTTGCAGTATTTTTCCCTGCTGGAAATGATTTCTGTACTCCTATCAGAAATCTGATCCATCTGAAACCAAAGCCATTTAATATTGATGGCCAGGTATCCTGAGAAGCCTGCAGGCTGTGGCTCTCTGACTCATGGTTGTCTCTGGGATTGTCATTCATTTGAGGTTGCCTGGTCTTCCTTGGTAGACAGCTGTGGCTTTTTCCTCTGCCATCTTTCTATAACAAGATCCTGTCTTTTACCCTCAAGGGTTAAAAAAAAAAAAAAAAGATGCATCAAAAGTAGGGAATAGATTTATTAGAGGAAAATGTTGTACAATTAAAACAACTGGTAGATCTCTTGTGTTGAAGCTTGCTCTATAACCAGAGGCTGGTGGGTTCAGTCTCACTTGCCTGTGTCCATGAAACATTCTTCAGCCCAGAGGTCAGCTGGAGGAGTTCTCTACCTCTGGAACTGCCTCACTCCCCTCTCTAAGACTCTTCCACTTACTTGAGACTTTGCTAAAAACCATCTGGGGCTGAGGTTTTCCATCACAGTCTCTCTCAAAAGTAATTCTGAGAGAACTTCAACAACAAGGAAAACAGATCAAAAGCCTAGATCAGGAACAAATGAGTAGTGCAGCCAAGTCAGCATTTGCTACGTTAGCTTAGCAGAGAAGTTTCAGTGCTTGCATCCCTTCAAATATCAACTTTGGCAAATAAGCTGTTCACGTGTTAAGATTGTACATTTGCCATTCCTGTGAAAACCATCAAGTTTGGCCAATGCTTTCAGCTTTGGAAGAACACCATCCTGAAGATGCTCTACAGACTCTTCTTTTTCAGTTTGGCAGTGAAAGTTGTCCAAATATTCCTTTCACATTGAGTATGCTCCAGAGCCTGTGTGAGAGACAGAGCAGGACCACTGCAAAACACAGATGAGGAAATGAACTGCCATGTAAAATGAGCACACTCTTGGGAAACAAGGCCAAATACGGCTCCATCTGTGTGCTTTAAAACCTGTGCAGTTCTGGGGGACTTCTTGAGACCTGGGGGCTTCTCTTGCCTGTTGATTTCAGAATATCCTGAAGTCTGAAGACACACACTGACAGTATGATTATCCTTCCTCAAGTGATGGGACATGTTATTGGCTTCCCAGGCTGAGCATCAGCTCAATATTCAAATGTTGTTCCACACATAGTCAAATCACATCTATATCATACCAATAGCATACAAGAGATTTAGAAAAAAAATCCACTTGTCCGTGTGGAGGAGCCAGAAGAAATCAGGACACTGCAGCAAGAATCTCTTTGTTAACCATCTATTAACTCCACTCGGGTATATTTTAAGATTTTCAGAGACATTTGCAAAATCAAATTCATTTCCTTCCATAAGAGGCAGCATTGTAGCCCTTCAGCAGGGCTGTAATGAAATACATAATAAACCACATAATAAAGACTAAGCCTTGTGATGCTTTATTTTGGCCTCAATATTCGCAGACCAAGATCATTTTGTTAAAATAATCAAGATTAGATTTTTTTCCCCTTTTATTTCTTCCCCCTGCCAGGACAAATTTTGCTAGACAACACAGAAACAGCTATCACCTAAGTTTTAATGGCTCCACTGCATTCAGCCAAGAACTCAAGGGATTGGTAACACAGGCAGGAAATGAATCAGGGAGCCCAAAGCACAGCTTCTCTTCAGGACACTTACTGGAGTCTGCCAGTTGTTAAGGCAGCGAACTTGAATTCAAGTTGTTTATGCTACTGGCAGAATACACTGGGAGCCACTGGTGTGGGTCGACTTTGGTACTTTACAACTAACAGTGATTTTCTTCTGCAGCTGAAAGAATTACGGAAAAGAACATCCTAAAATGTGTGTCCCTGGACCACTGAACCCATCCTGGGCTTTTGTTTATTGGCTTGTTCATGGGGATTTTCAAAGAGTACAGGGTTGAAAGCCAAGTGAAATGGTTGCCCATGCACCTGAAAGAAAGCTGCTCCAGGGATATGGTAGTGATTTTATTGTTACAAATTACATTTGTAAGCATTCTTAGTACATCACAACTGAAGCAACTACAAGTTTACTGGAGTAAATGAATCTTAGGTTCAAGACACAACTTTTATTAAGCTGCCTTGCTAGAAAGCATCACTGGTAATTGCTTTCTCCCTTGTATTTGCACTACCTTTATCAATATATAACACATATATACACTACACATACCAAGAACTATAATATTTAGAGAGTTGTTAATAATAAGTGGTACTAAAGCTTCCTCAGAAATTGGTTTTTCCACTGTAAAACTCTGATTTTAATGCTTGTAACTTAAGCAAAATAGAATCCTTTGGGCTGACTTCTTTGTTTTTTTTAATGCCAAAGCTTCCCTCATATTGAATTCATGAGGATAACAGTCAACAGAATTGTCTGTATCTTAAAACAAAACTGAGCACTTGAGTAGTTTTTGCTCACATTGGAAAATATTCCTGCAAAGGTTGTAAATGCTCTAATTTTACTGACTGAGGCAATGTCAGAAGTATGTTTTGGTGAATCCCTCTCCCCTCCTAAGCTTGTTGAGGTACAAATCCATGAGGATATTTGACAACAGACCTTCCTACAGCTGAAAGAGTCCCACCTGTTCAGCTGCCCAAGGATACAGCCATCTAGGGAGAGATGAGAAAGAAAGATGGGCTAAGCTGTTCTCGTGATCCAAGTTAAAGTCTCTATCCCAGACCTCAGAGGAGGAATCATAGAATGGCAGGGTTGGAAGCGACCTTTAAAGGTCATCTAGTCCAACCCTCCTGCAGAAGCAGGTTCACCTAGATCAGGTCACATAGGAACATGTCCAGATGGATCTTGAAGACCTCCAAGGAAGGAGACTCCACAACCCCTCTGGGCAGCCTGTGTCACTGCTTCCTTACTTTCACAGTGAAATAGTTTTTTCTTATATTAAGTAGAACTTTTTGTGTTCCAGCTTCATCCCATTACCCCTTGTCCTGTTGCTAGTGAACTGAAGGGTGGGAGCAGTTGTTAGGGAGGAGAAAGAGGTGCATTACCTGGGGAAAAACTCAGCGAAAACACAGTGGGGACTGGGTGGTAGAAAGGAGAGTCTGGAGAATGAGTAAAAACTGCTGCTGGCTGCAGAGGGAACTGGAGTTCCCATTTGGCAACATAAGTTAACAGTTTAGTGATAGCAGCCTGATGTTGGGAACTGAACGCAAAGTGATAGCACTCCAGAAAACACTGAGGCTCTCCCAACACAATTATCAGACTGCAGATCCTTTTTTATCCCTTTTGAATAAACAGAAACTTCCAGCAAGTGGCTTGCAGTGAGACATGATCAGTGACCCCTCTCATGGCACCTTTGAGGTGACCACAGGAGCAGTGTAATTTATTTTCTGAGGAGTGACTGGAGCAGAAGGTGCTGAGGGGAAGGATGGCTCAGGCCCAGAGGGCCACGAGCTGCCAAGCTCTACACCACCATAGCCCTAGCATCGGTGCTGGATGTACCTCTGCCCTGCTTCTCCCTCACACCTCGCCTGCTGCTGCCCAAAATGTTCACACAGTGCCTTCAGTTCCATTTCACAGGAGGAAAAAAAAAAATTTATCATTGAAGAGAGTGCATGTAAGCTTTCATAAACCCCAGCAGGACAGCTCTCTGTCCCTTCCAGTGATTTTGGCCAGGCTGGCTGCAGTACCACAAAGTGGCAGCGTGTGACCGCTGATCTCAGAGCTGCCAACTGACTTCAGAAGCAAAGCAACCCTGGGGACTGCAGTTCACCAGGCTTTTCCGTAGCAACTTTGGGTCTTACATAGTTCAGGCTTTTTGTGGGGTATTAATAATGGCACATGTTAACTGGCAGATTGATAAAATGAAGTGTGGTCTGCTCACTCTATCTGATAAACAGTGCTGGTGGCAGATACAAATGACCCTTTGGACAGATACATGTGTCCATTGAAGTTTCTGTAGGGCACACAAATAGATGTGGGGTAATTACTTTATCCCCTGTACAAAAGATCTATTTCAGATTTACTCTCCCTGAATACAACACTGCCTGCCTCCTTACTCTCTTGTCACAATTCTCCACTCATAAGTTTGTTGGTTTGTATGCACAAATAAACACACACACATTCAAACCAAAGAGGCTGCACAGTAATGGTGAAACTGAACAAAGATGCTATTTCTGCTTCCTTTCACATAAATTTGCATTAATTCTAGGTTTTTTTTTTCAAAGCTCAACACAGTAGTGTTTGAAGCCAAGCATTCTATTAAATGTTGAATCAGAGCTCTTATTCTTGCAGTAAAGACATAAATGGTTTCCCTTGTTTTAATGCATTCAGTCTGAATCTGCTTATCCTTTAGGAAGGGCACAATAAAGAGTGAAAAGATTTTAATCTATTTCATAGGATGATTCTTTTGTTTAAATCACATCTAGCTTACTTGTTTTAGTCAATATCCAGTTAACTTGTCCAATCATCCATCACAGAGATTGCACACTAGAAATGAGACCATAAGCAGTCGAAACACGAAGACATCATTTATAAAATACTCGCATCTCTCTTTCTTCCAACATGCCTTCAACAGACAGGACCAATAAAAATGATTATATACTCCAAGCAGCTTTCAGAATGGGAGCTCTGGGGGATTTCACCTGGTGATGGAGGGACATGCTGCCCTTCAAAGAGATGTAAAGGACCAGGTTTGAGGTTTCCCCCCTGCCCTTCCCCAATATAGGAAGCAAGTACAAAATGCAACATGCTCATTAAAAAAGGCAATCCAGACACTGTACAGTTACACTTTTCAACAGTTGCAAAGTCTGTAAACTTCCAACCATCAGGATTCCTCTACACTTTGGCTACGGCTGCTTAGAGACTGTCCAAGAAACACAACGCACATACCCAAATATAAGCTATCCACATAGACCACCTTTTATACTCTGTTTCAAAGAACCTGTAGTATGACTGACAAGCTGATGAATTTCACAACATGTTCACAAATATGAAAAAAGAGCAATCCTTGAGGAGAGATATAATCTCACCTCATTAAATGCCTTTTTGAGACCACTCCATGGCTTGCTACTCACTGCTCCCAGTGTGTTAAACTCAATATACATCGTTCACAAACTTGAAAGATGGGGGAGAAAATAAAATATCAATGTTTTCCATTTTCTCTCTCCAAAGTTATGAAGGTATTCTGTGTGATCTGACAAGAATATCCTTTGAAAGACAAATTTAAGCTTTGGTGCTGGTGCAGGTAAATAACCATGTGAAGAGTAATGCAACGTGTTAAGTTTCAACATCTTCTTCCTAGTTTTTCTTGTTGCCTTGCAAATAAATATTTTCCTATATAAAACAAAGAGCAGAGAAATATTAGTATTTCAAGGACCAGACCAGCAGTTTCCCCCATTCTGGGAAATAAATATATACACCTGGAATTTGACTACAGCTCCAGGGATGTTCCTTCTGCAGCCAACATTCCAAATATTCCTTTAAGTAACCTGCAAGAGCAGTCTTTTTCTTCTGCATAAAAACTATCAGTGATGTGAATCCTGCTAAGGTTCTGGGAATTTATTCTTTCCCAGACTGCAGTGTTTTCAGGAGTCACCACTGCCTACTAACTGAAGAGATGTTTAATTCTTACCTGACCCTTATGATGTGGAAATTGCAAAATTCCAAGGAAAGGGAACTGTTTACTGATACTCCCCAGGCATCTATCAAAACTGGGAGAGGAAGGTTCAAGTAAAGCAGGTTCGTAGAGTATTTTTTTTTTCCCCCAATATTTTGCTGCTTTGTATTTAAAAAAAAAAAAAACCCCGAACAACAAACCAACAACCCCCAAACTAAAAAAAGACAGAAACTGGGAAATACAGTTAAATCTTGCCTGGCAAAGCTATAAACTCTGTCCTTGAAGTTCCAGCTCTCTCACATGGATTCACTTCCAGCAACAAGTGCAGCCAGCATTCTTGGGGGTTTGGATATGTTTTTCTTTTAAAACGTGCAGGCTTGTATACAAATGCTTAAAAATCCTACCTCATGCTTTAGAGAAGAAAGGCTCCAAGTTCCCAGCCCTTCTGTGGCATCCTGATGCAGCCAAGAGCTTAGTCCTTGAGCTACTGCAAGAGTAACCTTTCCCCCTCGACATTTGCCAATGTACTCTGTAATGACACTGTGGTAAATAAGCCAAAAGCTGAAATGTATTGTGTGCAGCTCCAAGTATTACTGATCTTGGGAAATGTATGGAACACAGCAGCAGTTGGTGTCCAGGAGGGAAAAAAACCATCCAGTACAGCCTGTAAAGTTATTGCTTTGCTACTAAAAACTTGCCCTCATTTTTGCCTTAAATCTTTCCTTTTTCATTTGAAACTTCTTGTAGTTTGCCTGAGCTTGAATTTTTGCCTATTTTGAACAGCATTAAGAAAATCTGCTCACCGATGTACATGTGTATTTGTATAGTGATGTATCCACTCACCCTGCACTTGATTTATTCTATGTTTCTACACCACTAATCATGTATGTTTCCCAATGGGCATTTTGTAGCCTTTCTTGATGTATGGTGCCCATAATTGATACATGCCATGGAAGCCTTACTCCATCAAATGGAGCAGAACCACTACTTCATCTCTTCTTGCAGGACAATCTTCTCTTTAGACTCAGCTGAAAGCAATGTTTGCTTTTATCTCAGACCAGTCTACCAGCATAGGCACACATTCAGCCTGTGATCAGTCCCAGCCCAGGGATTATTTGCCTACCTTACCCTCGAACAGCTGCTGAGCTGCAACATCCTACAGGAAACCCTGGTGTGATGACTGTGAATGTTGAAGAAATATGAAGGAAATTGAGTGCAGAGAGTGGCTTGGCTCACATTCTTTTAATACATTGCTGGTGGAGACTATTACGGTAGATGAACTAGTCATCTGACCCATTAAAGCACTTTTAATCCTATTTGTTAAGGTCTTTTTGAATGGTAACCTTGGTACTTCAGCACATTTCCAGTGGAGCCTTGCTTCGTGTCATTTGCAAATTTGATGTGACTATTCCTTTCCATCAGTCATGGATAGAAATAAGGAACAGCACTGCATAGAACACAGACCTTTACAAAGCTTATCTTCATGGGAAACCATTACAGCTACTCTTTGACTATTTTTTAAAGACAACACATTTCCTTAGCAAAGTCATGAAAATTTCATGTGCAACAGGGTCAAATGCTTTATACCAAGATCAAAAATGTGATTGCTTCCTTTAATAATAAATATACCAAAGAAAATGAGGACAAACAATCTAAGAACAAATTTGCATATGTCAAGCACAAGCCAAAGCACTGTCTTTACTGCAGTATATAAACCTTTCAAAACATTACACAGGCATAATCTCCGTGAACAGAAAGAAGCAGAGAAAAAAATGAGAGCCATGACTAAAAGTGATTCATCTGCAGCAATAAAGCCATACAAAATGGGGACAAACTTGCAGCATTTCCATACCAGAGCAAGGCTGAATGCATGATAAAGCTTTTTACTATTTCCAAAGAGGAAACTGGTTGACAATTATATGGTTTTTCTGCAGCTGACTATCAGATGATTACTTATATCAGGTGCATATAGAAACCCACAGAGAGTAGATAATTTTAGCACAGAACTTCATCCAGCAGTTTTAACCTTTAGGCTTCACATATTAGTAAATTGTGGGGGTTTTTATTAAGAGACATCTTAGAGCTTACTTCAAATATACTGGTGCCAGCTGTAATTATTTTAGATACATCTGAGATCTCATTTCTAACACTTATGTCTGACATATGCATGAACGACTTCTAAACACCTCAGGTTTGTATGGAAGGCAGTGAAGGACTTGTTCTCCTGACTGGTCCCAGAGACCATCACGACCAGGTAAGTACAACATTTGTAGGACAGAGACAAATAATACATCTCCACTAAAATAAACAGGATTTATAAAGGTTTCCTTCTTCTCAGTCCCAGACAAAAATCTTATGTGCTGTCCAATATTTACAATGTAACAAATTATCAAGTCCAGAATTCTTTGGAAAAGGGACAGGAAAGCACACGTCATAAAAGCAAAAAAAAACCCAAGATGCTGTGATATGAAGATATTTCAGTTCTTTCATCTACCAACAGTTAAAACAAAAAGTCTGTACAAAAGTCTTTGAAAATTGTGTGCCTCTCAGGGCGTGTTATCTTCCCATATACTGAACAACAAGAGTTTTAGTCCCATTTTTATCTACAAAACCTCAGCATGAAAATCTACCAAGAACAGCACTGAACAGAGACCCTGCTTTTTGCTAGTATTTCCTAGTGGTAATTGATCCCACTCATGTTCTTCATTATGTAATCATGTCAGCATAGCACTTTTTTTTTTTTTCCCCACTGCGTAATCTCAGTTAATAAAGTTTTAATTGTACTATAGTAGAGATTTAAGAACAAATGCTCTGAAAGCTGAAGTGGTAAGAAAGACAGGAATGAGCCATTACCGTCCAGGCAGCCTTAGGCCTCACTTGTACAGCACAGCTGCAGTTGCCAAATTAAATCTTTATGTTTACAAATGTAGCTGAACAATTTGTAAGAGATTAAAAACAAAGGTCTTGTAGAATTATTTTGTGTCTTTATTGACTGTTTACACCATGACTAATAAACCCCCAGATCTATGTGCTTTTCAAAATGAGAAGAAATGCTTTGGAAAGGATTAAGTCGTTGCCTCTTGCAATTTAAGAACAATCATTTGCCAGTGAGGAGAGGAAAAAAGAATCTCATTTCTTGATGATACCAGATCAGTCATAAAAAGCCACCTATACAGGAGTGTGCCCAAAATGAGAAAATGGCCCTTGCCCAGTTTCTGCAGTCGGTGTGCACGCATCAACAAACACTTGTTCAGCATTTACTATGTAGGTTGGGATAGTGCTGGTCAAAACCTTTTCTACTGCAGTCATGTGGAGAACAAAATAAAGACATAATAGATTAACTTACTTCAACTAAAATTTCATAAAAAATGAGTGTTTTAATATTTTCTGAATATCAAATAGTATTTTTGCTGTATTGTGAATCATGTACATGGCAGTTAGGCTGCCATGTACATGGCAGCTCTTAGAAATGATCACTACACAATAAATTCAAATGACCATATTTTAAAGCACAATCATCACCTGCAACCTTTAACCTTCAGGTTAAAGACTTAACCTAAGCTTAAAAAGGTAGCACCAGGTACTACCTCTGTTGAATCTTCCTTTCCTCCACTCAACAGGAAAATATAATTGTCATGTTGTTTACTTTTTTTTCACCTCTACATCCTGTTGTTGGGATTTCAGTGTCCTGGAAAATGAGCCTCTGCAAATACAATGCAATGCAGTGAGAGGCTGGATACTGGAAAACACTCAGCATGCTCAGTGTCTCCCACAAGATTATTTCACCACGCACAAAATCTGAGTTACAGAGGCTGCTTCACTCCTGTGAAGTTTGTTGGGGAGAACACAAGTAAACAGGAGTGAAAAAAATAAAAAAGTACATTTAGGACATTTGAGCTGAAGAAGCAGAAGATGGTTCTTTTGCTGCTTCTTTGGAAGTATCTTGTAAACTGGGCTGAAATGAGCCTTGATATACAGAAACAGTGGATCTACATACTACACAGTCAGGATCTGGCAGTGTTTTAAAAAGGGAATCTTGACATATTGCCAGAGAGCTATTTATAGTCACTTCCATCATGCAGTGAAAACCTGACCTACTCTTCTTTTTGGGTTTGACAAAAGCCTGACAATTAGGTTTGTTGAATCAGAAATTACGATTAAAACCATCATAAAAGCAACATGAAAAGCAAATAAGCACTTCCAGGAAAAGAGAAAAAAAACAAACCACAGCTGTGATAATGTCAGTAGTGAAGGTTAACCTCTAACTGCAGCAGTCTGGTGAGCTTGCTCTTTTATTTGTTGGAGTAGCATGCAGGGCTGGCATTCCATACCATCATCTGTAATGCTCCACTGCTGGGATATGATTAGCTACTTCAGGGCATGTCACGCACAGTGTATAACTCCACTGACCAGAAGCAAGCGAATTCTAAACTCACCCTGCTACATAAGCAGAAACAAATCTTAAACAGCCAGCAAGCAAACTTACAGGCTTTATAACTGCAGTCATTTTTAGCAACTCAAAAGTGAGAAAAGCTGCCCATTTTAATGAGATAGATCTTCTCTGAGAATAGGAGAAAGAGCAGAGTGACACTGCTAAAAAAAGCCATAGGAAATAAAGGCCTTTTATTTAGAGTAATTTTAATATAGACGTTTCTTCAGATCTGCCATGGAAAAAAGAAAAGCATTGCCCAAGGAATAAAATATACCTTTGGTATGTATTTGACCTGGATGGCTCCACTGGAAAAGAATAGTAGCAGAGAGGAGAACCAGCCTCCAAAATGAACATTGTGTTTAGATGCTGAGAGTAAGCGCTGTGTAAATGTGTGCATACAAAGCCAAAACACAGTTAGATTTCTTAATGGGGGGAAAAAGTAGCATGTGAAACATTGAAATCTAAGCTATTGATACCTTTGATAAGAAACATAACCAGCAATCTAGACTGATTTTCCTAGACATTAATTAAAAGCAATATTTGATTTATATTGATCCTCTCAAAGGATCGTAAAAAGCATCGTACCAGCTTCCACATTGTTTTTCCAAACAGAAGTTCATACTACCTGAGAAATCAAATCTGGTTTCCCTGAATGAGGGTTGCATCTTCACCATGTTCATTCTGGGAACGTGTCCAAGCCTCCAAAATAGCAAACAGTGTAGTTTACTCTTGCCAAAGCTAAAGTAGACATGAACTTTGATATCACTTGGAGAAAGAAGGTCTGGTCTGAACTATGAAGAGTCTGTTATATGATCCTCTGAAATAAATGGAAATGCCACTCAGCACTTGAGTTTTAAGCCAGATATAAAAGGCTTACTCTTAAGAACTAACTTTGGTTTAAAAGAACGGGTGCTAGGAGCTAAGGAATATTTGACTTGCACAAGCTGGGTAAGTATCTGGCCCCTTCAGTTGTCCCTAAAGCGCCAAACAAGGCTTATGTGCAGGAGAACATGGGCCACATATTTTCAATTTCTCTTCTTTCAGGGTAAAAAACATCCACCAAACAAATCTTCTTTTCCTTGTAAGAATGAAAAACAACCCCCAAAAAGGAACATAATCAATTGTGGATTTGATTTTTGCTGAGCTTTGAGGAAACTGACAAGATCTAAATTTCACAGCCTCAGCCTGCCTCAAGTTTATTTTTTTCTAAATTAATATCCCGTTAATGGATATTGTGTTAACTCTGAATACAGATCCACAACTTTCTGCAACAGCAGATCTCACAGGAACACTGTCAAGAGCAACAACAGACACCTTGCAGGTTTTCACGCGTTTCATGCTCCCAATCTGAACAGCTGACAAAGGAAGGACAAACCATCACGACAAACCCAGTGGGTTTACAGATTCACTCAAAAGGCTGACTGATTTGTACTAGGTAAACGTTACACTGTCAGTTACACAAAGTGCTTCATGAGCAACAGACAGACAACTACTGCAGTAAGTATCTGATGCAGCACAAACCCAAGCTGAACTTCAGCACTAGACACTGCTATGGTACACAGTTACTTTTTAACAGAAGGCCATAGAAAGGGGAAACTTTTGTGTCAGTTACAAGCCCCTTGCAATTCTAAATAACCTTTGTAAAAACAAAAAGGTAAATAATTTGAACAGCATGCACACACTTGCATTGTCACACAGACCACTTCTGGCACACAAGGCTCATTTCTGAGACCTACTAACCCTTTCTGGAAATAAAAGCCTTTTATGAAAGTAAACTCAGCCCAACCAGTTGAACTCCTCTCGGGTCCAGAGGTTAGAAGAGGGTAAAGACTAACCACAAGTTCCTGTTGTGCATGTATAGCCTGGCACTGAGCACCAAGAGTGGTTGTTACCACTCCAGCTGGGTAGACCTGGTCCTCACACAAGGGACCTCTGGCTGAGACTGTCAGTGTTAGTCCCTTTGCATTTGAAAAAGCATGAAAGGTGAGGCTTTCACTCTTACCTGGTAAAAACAAATCCTCCCTCATTTCTGCTCTGGCTTTTTCAGAGAAGCATCGTTTTTTCAACCACTCAGCTTCGTATTCGCTCATGTGTTCATCAGGCCATGTAATAGAGATCTTCCAACAGGAAACAAAAGAGAGTTTTAGAGCAAAAAAATCCCCACTCAAAAATATCACTTGGAACAAGGAAAAAAAAACCCAAACAAACCTTAGAAACTGCAGAAATGGTAATATTTAGATTAATAATACCATAGCTAGGCTTTCCCTGGCAAACAAGTAAGGAAAACCCAACCTGAACATCATCCAAATTCAGATACCTTTTATGAATGGTCATTTTCACATGAACTCATGACCTAATTTGCTGTTTTGTGTGGGCTGCTTTCACTGTGGGAGCTGCACTTAGCAGAAAGAGGAGAATCACAGCAGCTGGCACATGTTACTGGGGAGAGAACTTCACCACAACTCAGAAGAGAGCAAAATTATCTTCCAAACCACTGACAGCTTGTTAAAAAAGAAAAAGGACCATAAAGAGAGGGGTGGGAAAAAAAAAGCTGGGAGAGAAATATCCCTCTCTTAGCTTTAAAAAGTCTTCCCTCTCTCAGAGTTTCAAAAGGTATTGTTGTCTTTAATTCCTGAAGAAGAAAACCATGAAAAGAGAGCATATGGCTTTGCTTGTCATGAACAGAAAGACCCTGGTGCAACACATGCCCTCAGCTGAGTTCTCAAGGCTCTTGAGTAGGTATCAATTCCTATTCTACCTAACTCAGCTCATTCACAGGATGGTAAAACACCAGACAATGATTCCTAAAAGCTTCACAAATACATAGTGGGGTTTCACAGAACCATAGTAGAGTAGAGAGGGGAAGGGATCTTTAGAGATCATCCAGTCCAATCCCCCTGCTGAAGCAGGACCACCTCAATCAAGTCACAAAGGAATGTGTCCAGGCAGATTTGGAAACCTCTAGAGCAAGAGACTTCACACCTTCCCTGGGCAGCCTGGGCCTGGGCTTCCTCACTCTTACAGTAAAAAAGATTTCCTTATGTTTAAGTGGAACTGTTTGTGTTTCAGTTTATGTCCATTACCCCTAGTCCTGTCACTGGACCCAACAAAAGAGAGTTTGTGGGTAAACAAACTGTGATTATAGCCCACCCTGGGACAGCTTCTAATTGGCAGATTAAAAAGCATTGTTAGACAAGCTTCAAATACCTTTTCTCTATCTGCCAGAGTGACTTCCTTCGCCACGATGTCCACATCCAGGTCCTCAAAGAGCAGCTTGCGTGCCTTGGCCGAGCGCAGGAAGCAGTCGGGGCACTGGCAGTTGTCCCTCAGCCAGACGCAGGGGTAGCGGCTCTCGCTCCCATCCTCCCACTCCACACGGACAAAGTGACCAGCGTCCAGGGCTTCCACCTTCCGCAGCTGTGGGCTCATGCTGGCGGCCGGTGCAGCACCCTGGCAGCGCTGTGGAGCGGCCCCAGCCAGCAGCAGCCTCGCACTCGGCAGCAGTGGCCGCAGGCAGCGTGCCTGGCCCCTGGGGACTTTGGCCCTCAGCAGGACGGGAGCCACTGCCCTCCACATTTTGGGTTCTTTAATGAAATGTCAGAGGGAGAACACCTTCATGGAGTTCCAAACATTGTGAAGAGCAGTTTGGAGTCAGTGGAGCAAAAACACTGCTTAAGGATGATTCTCCCCTCCCTCCCTCCCTGCTACCTGGTCCTTTAGAAACATTATCTGTTGCCTACATTTTTTGAGGCACAGAGGGTATACTCAGACTCATCTATTAAAAATTCCCTTAGTTTAGCAGAGCTTCAATTTCACTCATCATCTTGGCCATCTTTTGTTTCTGCAGTCAGTTCAATACACATTGCACAAATGGTCTGAATTGGTCCAGCACAAAGCATGGCACTCACATTCACCTGAATTTAAAAACACTGCTAGAAGGCACATGAGCAACATAAATGATTGGATCAATTTATTCCACTCATCCTTCAGTGTATAAGGAATTCAAGCACAGAGCACTCTTCTCTGGGGATAGGGAAGCTTTTCTCCATATACCAAATATAAGTAGCTATTCCTCTGACTAAAACTACACCACGAGAACCAGAATTTGCTTCCGAAGTTTAAAGCCACCAGTAACTTCCTTTGGTTTACCAGAGGGGAGCAGGGGAAACTCTGAGAACTAAATATACATAATACACCCACCCAAGTAATTAATTACAGCATTTGTCCAGAATGTATTTCATCCACTCATTACATCCATCTGCTCGGTAGTTCATGTATTGGTTGTGTACACAATTTTCTCATCTTACTTAAGTCTTGCTAAATAGTTTAAGTATTATTCACAGGCTTAAATGTTTAACCTAAACAAAAGCTCTTTTTTTTTTCAGTACTAGGATTCTAACTACTGGGATGTTGTATTTGCATCTGGCAATTATTTTTCTTCAAAATAAGAAAATAAGGGATGGGAAAAAATACTGAAGTCTTTACTTTGTGAATGTGTCTCAGGGAAGATTGATCATTAAGTTTGAAGTCCTAGGTGAAGCTTGCCACATTCAAAAGGCTTCTAGGTGTTTGCCATTCAATTAATAAATCTCACCTTGCTCCTTAGAGACTCCTCATAGCACCAGTGGTAACAGAAAAACAAAACAGGGTTTGTGGGGTTTTTTTAATGGCAAGAAATTGAGGCAAGTTTAGGTATTTGTTCACCTGGTAATGGATAACTCATTGACACAAAATGCGTGTCACGTAGAATCTCCTCTAAATCTGTAACAGGAAGTTTTGTCAATACTTTGGAACAAAAAGTCAACTTAAAAAACCCAGATGCAACTAATCCTGCCAGACATAATTTCGGTGTAACAATAATAAAACTTCTGGTAGATGCTGAGGTGAGATACATGTGAACTATATTACAACAGGGAAGGCTGTAAGCCAGATGGGAAACGTTGCCTTTGCTTGGATGAAAGAAGCTTGTACATGTACCTAACATCAGACAAGTGCCTTAGTGACCTGCACATCAGATACACCATCCCCAGCACTCCCAATTAACAGGCACATTTGGATCATGATTCAGCCACTCTTCTCACAAACCTGCTTTAGGATGACACGAGCCAAACTTTTTCTTCCTCTCCACTGACTAGAAAAAGAACCCCAGTGGAGAGCTCCCGTGTGACTATTACGCCATCGGTGTTTACTTTCAGCAAGACTGCTTTATGACAGGCATTAACTTTAGGATTAACTGATAGGTTTGTTTACAGACAACCAGTAATACGTACAATTTACTAAACACTACACTGCTGGGAGAATATTGGATGGTGGCAGCCTAAACTGCCACACAGAGAAGGCCTACACTGCTGGCAGTGGTATTCCTGTTTTGCAGAACTGCAGGTTTTGGTGTCATCAGTCAAACCCGTTGTTAACCACAAAGTACTCTCTTGAAATACTTCCAGCCCTAATAGCCAGAATCTGAAAGAGCCTCTGCATCCTGCAGAGGGGAGGATCTCCTTTGCAGGCTGCAGCGAGAGCCTTCAACGCATTTAGGATAGGAAATGATACCACTGGACATTTTGCAATATTAAGAAATCATTACCTGTGGCTTTTAAAATATGCAAATCTACTTTGCCTACCATTACTCTGACCCAAGGCATACTTCACTCTTTCATTCATGTCTATTTATTGAAGTCAATTAACTTGTACCTCCATAATACCACTGTTCATTGGGAGAGAATCGGACCCTCCAGCTCCAGTATTAATTCCGTTTGCTGGTTATGCTGGAGGAAGCTGTGAAAATTATGATAGCAAAAAAAAGATTCCTCCTGTGGTGAAGCTATGCATTTCCTACTTAAATACACCACAGCATTTGCATTAAACTTCTGCTTCTGTCCCTACTGTAAAGCAATTGTTCGGGTTAGCCACCTACTGAGAGAAATCTTGTAATAATAAAAAGGCTGTAAACCAGTAAACAATAAAAAGGTTGTTTACTGTTTTCCTGGAGTTAGTCATAGTATAGTGTTATTATTAAAATGAAACCCCAGATGACAATGCTTAAAACTATCTGCTACAGTATGCCCTCTAGATGTTTTTCTTCTTAGATACACAAATTAGATAGATTGCAAATCTACTTTTTGTGCCATACACACAGCATCACAGCAGACACTTCCTCCTTCTGCAGGACTTTTTTCCAATTTACATCAGCAGAGTGGTATTCTGAGTTCAGTTCTCCACAGACATCACCTGTCATGTCTTCACTGGACTGCTCCAAAAGGGCATTTCACACCAACAAGGCATTTGTCACTTCTTCTACTGTCGGGCTCAGCCTTTCCACCTGGGACCGGTGTGCCAGGCCAGTGTCTGGCACGTGGAATCCCCTCTTTCCTTTCTGCACCAAGCAAGACCTGGACAGTCAGGCTGCCCAGCTTCAGGTCACAGAGGCAGCACTCAATCACCCCAGGGACCACCAGTCTCCGACACTCCAAACTAGCATAGAGGAAGAGAGTAACCACCAGTTGCTGCTGAAACAACAAAGGCTGCCTAGTGTTCACATTCCTCTTTCCTGGAGCAATGGTTGACAGAACAAATAGAGCTGGGACAAAATATTCCTCCAGTAGCACTAGCAAGCCCTTAGCTGAACTCTGTCTGATGGCTCTATCCATTTCCAGCATGAAATAAGGAAAGAAAGATATCACAGACTGGGTGGATTTGTCTGAAAACTGTGATTCCCGATTTCTAATTGTTTTTTCTTTACTTTGAACACATATAGTAATTAGAGTGAGCTTGGCAGTGAAGAACTCAAAACTGTTCCAGAACATCCTGCATGCTTAGCCAGAACCTAACTACTACCTTTCCACTCAATGAAAAACACATTCTTCCTCCTTTACTAGTCTCTATCAATGGTGTAACCAGACAAAATGACAATTCCTGACCATTTGCACAATGATACCATGTTATACTGCTGTTTTACCAAAATCTTTACATTGAGATACAATGCTAAATGCTAGAGAAATGTAACTTTATGTCACCCCTCACCCTCCTCCAATAAATGGAGTCCAAGACAGCTAAGCCGCTGGTAAATAAAAACAAATCCAAATACCTGGTGCTGATAGTATCAGGCCACTGCAAGAAAACACATCTCTCATTCTAGGAGGTGACTGAAAATGCTTCATGGAATCAACCATACATCATGGGGTTTCTCATTATGTTCAGTGTAGTTTTTCAATTGACAGTTGTTTAAAAGTTTGCTGTTGGGCAAACTTTGTTACATAAAAACAGGATGGTAATCTCAAATTAATGGAAGCTAAATTGTCAACAAGAGCTCCAGGACTTTTTACCCTCTCACCCCCTCGAAATTTTCAGGCTGGCACTTACTCCTGTTCTGCTATTTTATGCTTGAAATTGCATTCTGGACTAAACTACATGCAGAACCTACTAGTTTGCCTAAAGTTACCATGCTCATACCCATGGGCAAATCAAAGATCAACTTATAAAGTGAAACAAATTATCTGCATCACAACTCTCCACATTTCTCATGTCTGAAGTAGTTATCTGCATGAACCTGGAAGACAGCATACATAACCCTGCTTGCAGCTATCAGGCCTCTGATTTACATAGCTTAAAACAAATACTATCAATAGTTTCTTTGGATCACACTGTTCCACATGAGCATTGTCCCAGGCTCAGGCTCGTGGATTTTCTGTCCATGTTGTCATTGTTCACTCACAGTCCTCAGCGGCATGATGAGGGTCTGACAGGCAATTATGACTTAAGGGGATCCTCATCACCTGGAGGCTACATTGTCAGTCATCCCCAGCTCTCTAGGTAAAAGATAACATGCACTATTCTCTTTTTTGAGGGTCCTTCAGTCTCTTCAAACCTCAACCTACTAGCCATCATCCAGACCCTCATCTCCTGACATGAGCAGTATGTTTGTCAGCTTTACCCACACAGCTGCTTAAAAGTCAATTCTGGCTAATGGTACTTCAAGACAGCTGAGCTACTTTGGATAAGGTATGGTCACTTCACACAAGGTTAACAGGCTGCAGAGAAATGAAGAGTATAGTTAGTGTATCATAAGCAAGTTTTAGGCACGCCTTAAAACCAGATTGCTGCATCAGAAACTGGTCGAGGTAACCAGCTCCATATAGGATGCAGCAGAATTTAACATGGACCCACAAGAACCCAGATGACTGCAGGAGGAAGAGCTTCAACTTGCTTCAGTTTGAACTGAGGATTTCTATCTTGTAAGCATTGCCCAAGCCAAAAAATACAGCAAACTTCAGAGGAAGAATAACTCCAGACTAAATCCAGCACACGTACTGCCTGAATTATACTTGTGTACAAGAGCACAAACAAGTCTCTGCAGGAAAACATTCGCCTGATGCTATTATCTCAGATTACAACTGAAACAAAACAACAAATGTGTGCCATAAAAAAAGGGGGGGGGGGGGGAAATGATCTCTAAAGGGTTACATTACATCACGTCCACATAGAACTGTGTATGAAAGCCCAGAAGAGGTACCGTGGGAAGGATTCCTGTCCGGGGGCCGGGCTGCAGTCCCACTCCAGCTTTCGATCTTCTAAATTAGCATAATCGGAGTAAACAAGGAGGAGACCGATTGACGCCGGCAGCTTCCGCGGGGCAGACGGGATGCAAACGGCACGGGCCACGCTGCGCACGGAGCAGCACACCTGAGAGACGGCGAGGCCGGGGAAGGATGGCACGGCCGCGGGCGCTGCCGCCGGCAGCTGCGTGAGCAGCTCCGTCACGGGCTGCCGAGCCCGCCCTGCACCCCGGCAGAGCCCCGGGAGCAGAGGGCCGCGCTGCCGCCTCCCGTCCCGCCCGCTCTGCCGGCCGCGGGGCTCGGCTTGGCTCGGCTCGGCTCGGCTCGGCTCGGCTCGGCTCGGCTCGGCTCGGCTCGGCTCGGCTCGGCTCGGCACCCTCCCGCGCCGCGGCAGCACACCCACGGCTGCCTTCTTGCGGGGAATTGAGCTCCGGGATCGCTTTCGGGCTGAGGGAGATGTTTCATAAAGTACTTAGTCCTCTGTGAAGTACACCAGAGAGAACCAGGCTCGGTTCGTTCCTCGACATAAGCACACTCGTAATGACCGAGGAATGGACTTTAGAAAGGGCTTTGGCCTTGATTTGAAGATGAAGGGGTAGAAAAAAAGCCATAATTTCCCGTGGCTGCCTCTCCCCTGCATGTAACAAAGGCTTCCTTCAGGCTCTCAGTCTTTGGTGAGAAGAGAGATCTGACTAAGAACCCCTTTCAGATCACAGGACCGAATGAGGACCTGAGCAGAGCATACTACTATATTGTCCTCTCGAATGGAGACAGCCACATGTCCTTATCACACAAGCAGGGAGAGAGAAAGCAAAAAACTCCAACCAAACGGAGGTCTTTACGTGCCAGATGTAGGCTACAGTAAACATCACCAAATAGGAAAGATGTCCTTTTAGTGGGACTATGGCCAAACTGAGCTTATGCTGTGGTATAGTTTCCAATGGAGTGGTCCTTCTCTGAGTTAATGGTAAAGATTTGTATCAGAAATCACGTGGCCAACAGGACCAGGACAGTGATCATCTCACTGTACTAAGCCCTGGTGAGCCCATGCCTTGAGTGCTGGGTTCAGTTTGGGGCCCCTCACTACAACAGGGACATTGAGATGCTGGAGTGTGTCCAGAGACAGGAAGGGTATGGAGAACAAGTCAAATAAGGAGCAACTGAGGGAACTGGGGGTGTTTAGTCCAGAGAAAAAGTAGGCTGAGGACAGATATAAACACTCTCTACAACAACCTGTAAGGAGGCTGTAGTGAGGTGAGGGTTGGTCTCTTCTCCTAAGTAACAAGGGACAGGATGAGAGAAAACATTCTCAAGTTGTGGCAAGAGAGGTTTAGATTGGAGATTAAGAAGAACTTCTTCACTGAAAAGGCTGTCAGCCATTGGAATAGGCTGGAAGGTGGTGGAATCACCAGCCCTGAAGATACTTAGAAAGACTTGTCTATGTGGTGATGAAGGACATGGTTGCATGATGGGCTTGGCACTGCTGGGTTAACAATTGGACTTGATTTTAAAGTTCTTTTCCAACTGAAATGATTCTATGATTCTGTAAGATGATTTTACTGTCCAACAAATCTTGTGAGCAGTAAACTTCAGGCAGATGAGCTTCCTGGGGACAAATTTAAAACCAGCATCAACATACCCTTGTTATTTAGTGCCTAATAGCTTCTAATATGTTAATGCTGCATTTATTTGAACGTTGGAGAGATGTTTTAACAGACAGAAATGTGGCTAGTGTAGTTGAAAACGGGTGGTATGTAGCACCTACCAGATTTTGGCTGGAGTAGCTCATGTTGGTTTTCAAGTTTTCAGCTTGTACAGGACTGGAATCCCCACCTTCTTCAGAATGGGTGAGTTGGTGGCATGACACACACACACACATAAAAAGAAGAGCTGAACTAAAAAGGAAAACCTTTCTTTTCACCCTGATGGGAAGTTTTTTCCCAGCTGTGCAAGAAGCACCTGCTCCACCGGACAGTCAAGGGCCATATTGTGGTCTGCAAAGCACCCCCAAAAAAAAAATCTTAGTGCCTTGGTGCTAACCAATAAAGGGTTCAACCTAAATGTTGCCTAACCAGCACTTTTCACAGACAGCAAAGCATTCACAAAAAAATGAAAAGCTGGCTAGCTGGATGGAAACAAGTACATTCAGAAGTGAAAATATTCAATGACTGTTTGGAGACTGTCTCAGCATTTTGGCAGCTAAAAAGGGGCTATGGCTGAGTCTGCCACTTATAGGAAATGAAATATTTTCCTTGGTAGTTATCATTCAATATCTTCAACAAAAAAACAATCCTCACGTGCCAAAGCAGTGCTGTAATGCATGGAGTTGGCTGTGTTACCCGAAGGAAAGAGTGGTAGGAATTCTTTGCTTTCATATTAGGTCCCAAATCAGTTTTCCACCACACACATTCTTGGTTGTCATAGCTGTCTTCCTGGGGATTTTATTTTTTTTAAGTAACCAATGTGTACACACACACACCCTCCACTTCCAGCCCTTTAAATACAGTATTTGAAACCAGTAGCTTAAAACCTTGAAATTATTTTCAAGGTTTGTTAGACTGGCTGTCTGGCAGATAATTGGATTCATTTAATAGATACCGTTTACAAAATATATACTGTTTGCAAATGGCTTGATCCCATTGTTTTAATTACTCTTATTTTTTACATTTACTAATTAATTTGTTTAATTTTTACTAATTAAGAGAGAATCAATAGAATCAATTTGTTTAAAGTGTGGATAAATAAATCAAGTTGTGCCTAAGCAGTGTGTTTAGAGGTTTTTAATGAATTAAAGCTGTTATTAACATAAACTAAGTACATAAGCATACATAGAAATCCCCATCAGGATGAAAACCAGAAAAGAACCAGAAGAAATTTTGTTTAGACTTTAGGAAGAAAAGCCCCACATAGGGCAAGAACAGAGAGGTTTTTTTCAATTCCAAAGGGGAACATTTTGAAGTATTATAAGCATAATAAGGAAGGTGTGAGAATTGAAATGGTCATTAAGTCTCATTCAGTAACAGGAGCATTCCAAAGTGTTTGCAAGACCAGGACTCTATTTTTATAAGGATTGTTACATAATATGCAAGTGGAAAAGTCTCCTATCCAGGTGGAAATAAAAACAAACTGCCTTCAAGCTGACAGAACTCAGCAAAATATGAATCGTTACTGCTGTGCTTGTATTTGCTGAGTATCTATAAAGGAGTTTAAAAAGAGGTATGTCAGAAGTGCTACGTGACGAAAATCTGAAGCTCATTTATTTGATAGTACATTTACCTGCCTTCTTACTGTCACAACATCCTTTTGCTGAATCCTGGAGTGCAGCATCAGTTCACTGATTCCCTGTGGGCTTGATTTTGTCGCTATCATTCATTTGAGGAAGTACTGGGGGGGGGGGGGGGGTTATGCCATAGGTTTCCACTGATTACTAGTCTATGCAGAAAGTTACTTTTAAGACTGGCAGTAATTAGTAGGTAAAGGGCACTGGAAACATAAAACCACAGACTAACTCTGAAGTTCATCCCATAAATTTGTTCCCCTGACATGACAGTAAAAGGTTATGAACTAGACCCAATATTCCCAGGAGTAAAACCTGGGACAACAATTATGTTTTCCTGGTCCTGTGAGCTTCAGCTGAGGAGATGAAAGCAGCAACTTAGAACAAGTCTGAGGTGACAGTGTGGCAGGACAGACTGAAATGTAGCTTAGAGATGTAGAGGAATTAATATTGAATTCAGTTAAGACTACATAAGTAAATAATACCATGCAGCCTGTATATGGTTGTGGAACCAGACACAATGGAAAGGTGATTTGTGTGGGAGCTCTAAATCAAGATATGCGTAACACAGGAGGATGCCCAGCTTTTTGAAAACCCTAATTGCTACAGAAAAGTAAATATTAGAAACCAAAACTGGGCTGAGTTGCAAATCAGCTTCTAGGGTAAATGAGCGTGATGTGACTTCAGTTTATTCTTGATGTACACAGTCAAATTTATTCCTCTGCAGTTATATCAGGAAAAAGAAAATCCCTCAGTTCAGTTTACCTCTTGTTCATTCACTCTTCTCCTAAGATTAGTCTTCTAAAGTTAGAGGAGGTATTATCTAAAATGACAAGCCTAATAGCATCCTGATTTGTGTGCTGCCCCAGATATGAATAGCTTGTGTTTTGTTGGGCCTCTGTTAGGATTTAGACTTGACGTGATTCCCTAAAAAAGCATCAAAACATAATTAGCTAACTATTTAACATATGGACTCATATTACTCTGAATTTGAATGTAAATCTCAGTTAAGTCACAGTAAATTAGGAAAAAAAATCATATTCAAAAGGCAAAGCCTGCTATTAAAAGTTCACTGTTCTTCATTAACCAAAGAGCTGTCAACAAAGAAAGCACATGGAAAAGAACTATTTATCATTACATAGGTAAAGGCATAGCTAACTCTTAGATAAATTCAAGTGAAAAAGAGAACCTAAGACCAAAGGCTCACTGAACCAACTGATAATGTTGGTCATGTTATTTTTGGAGAAGAGAAGATAAATAGAAAAACAATACCATATTGTTTGGACAGTCTGTCTATAGTAAAGTCTCTTATTTACATGAAAACTAATTTACATTGGTAACTCTTGTTGCAGTGAAATGTTTACAGCAAGGAAAAAGTAGGGAAAATAGGATGCAAGTACATAGCTTTTTTTGGTCATACTGCACTTGCCAATATCTAGCACTGGATAATGAATCTCTCCCTAAACCAACCTTCTCCAAGGACTTTTTTTTTCCCCTCCCTGAAAAAAGTTCAGACCCAAACAATTACTGTTACATAGGCAGTTTCTAAGCACTTAGAAGAAGTATACATACAGCATAAGGAAAGTAGTAATCTGAGAAAATATGACACACTTGGCCTTCTTTTCTCTTATGAAAGAATCCTAATGGTATGTTGGAGACTGTCAGCAATACCTCCCCAAGGTAAGGCCGTTTCAAGGACGAATGACTCTACAAGCCATGAATGACTCTGTCCAAGCCACATCATTAAAAATGTAATGATTATGGAGACCATATGTTTTTCTTGTTACGGAATTAGTCATTAACTTCTGCCTTTTCCAGTTGTAAACTGATCTTATAGGCAGGATGACAACTTTACGAAGAAAATAAAATAAGCACAGAGTTATGGTCTTTTTGTAAGTATATTTTCTAATAAAAGCTTTTTTTTAAATAAAAAAAGCATGTAGTGGGGTCAGTAGTTTTGTTGACATACTTCAGGAATGAAATATGGACCCACAAATGGTTCAGGTTTTTTTTTTGCTAATGGCTTGCCAAAACTCAAGAGTAATAGAAAATAAATTCCCCATTGGGCTGTAAGTAAAAATGCATTTTAAAAGAGAGAAACATAAAGACCAGATTTGGAACATACAGGCTTACTTCAGGAATAATGGCTGTCAAATACACTTCACTCAACAACACTTCAGTTGAAAAACTTCTTTAGCAATCACCAAAGTGATATGCGAGAAGCATGAGCAAGAAGCTGGTGAAGCAACATGAAGCTCATCTAGATGAACAGCAACACAACCACAACAGATGCACTCAACAGAATTTCTCTTCTTTCTAGGTAATGTTATAACCAGAGCTGAGGCTTCCTCTGTAGCTCACCAGGTTGTTTCTACTGACTAAGGCAAATATATGTTTTGCTTGTGAGGTACACATCTTGGCAACCTACATCAGGGCACACAGTAACCTACAGGAGCAACAGTAGCTTCAGTCCCTTCATAGACCCAGTTTGGCACACGCAAGAGTTTTGAGAGACATACCTTGTTTTTGAAAGCTTCCCTTGACTTCTCCCATTCTCAGGATGGTCCTGGGTAGGTCGACCTGTGACACTTTGGAAGCTGCAATTTAGAAAGCCACAATTTGCACCACCACTCTCCTAAAGTCCCAGCATTGTCACAAGGCAAGCACAGCCTTTTCTTTCCCAAGCTTTCATTAGTGCTGATGTGAGACAGCACCATTTGCTCCTTGTTCACATTCTGCTCTTCTTCCTCTCCACGTATGTAGCAGTAAAGGTGAATATGTCCACAGCAAAACACTCATTGTCTTCAAAAGGAAACTACCTGGAGAGGAGTGGAAGCGTCTCAGTGCCTTCCTTTGACTCTTGGCTAGTTAAATTGCAGCCTGAGCGGCAAGGAAAACTTCAGTATTAAGTAAGCTCTCTATAACTCTGTGACAGCTGCATTACTTAATGTTTTCTTCTCAGAGAAGACTGTCAACTGCTCTCAGTACCATCAACTCTTTAATAAATTCAGAAAGCAATATATATATTGAAAATCTCCAGAACACCACAAAAAAAGACCAAGTCAGCTTAATCTTAGTTCCAATATCTACACTGAAAAAAAAACCCCTCAAAACCAAACAGAACCCAATACTGATGAAATACTGAAACACAACAGGAGGAGCTATTGGGTCAAAGTAGCTGCTACAATCGTCCATTTAAAGCTCTTTGCTTAAAAATCCTTACTGAGTTTTCTATGATAAAAGAGGCCTTTACTGTATAAAACCAGAGGATCTTCCTCTCTTCTAATAAAAAACTTGGAAAAAAAGAGATTATTTCAATAGTTTTGTTTTTAACAAACTGTTTTGCTGGATATCACAAAACAACCAATTCTTTCAGGCACTGCAGATTTATAAAGGACATTTAATATGTCAGCTCTGACTCAAAATTGATCCATTTAATATATACATTTGCTTAGACCAACCAAAAGGATGTAAATCAAACTCTAGTAGGTTTAAATATCCTAAGAGTTTTGTACTGGCTTCATCAAATCCATGTAAGATTGACTTATTTTAACCAAATAAGTGAATTTACACAGAGAACAGGCTCAGATATATGCATTTTCTTTTTGAATAAAGCCTTTTATAATCAATGTTACAGAGTAGAACTCCAATTTTTGTTTCAGTTTCAAATGTTTGTTTCACTGAAATGTATATAAATATAATTTGAGATAGTTATAAAAATATTCCTACTTATCATATGAAACCTTATTGTGGATTTTAAAGAACAACTTACAGACAGAAGTATTGAGCAGAGCGAGTTATGCTGTAAATCTCCACAACTCATGTACTCTCCTGCTTTGAGAAGTAAGTACTCTGCAAACATTTACTCTCTTCGTATGCTATGTGCGTTGGTACTGTTTGAGCTTGACTAAAAGCTTGCTACTGCAAATAGTATAGCCAAGCTGCTTAAAGCATATTCAAGCAGCTGTGTTTTACACTACTATTGCCATTCTTTTCCTATTAGTATTTGAATACTTCTCTCATATGGCAAAAAAACTAGCATGGCCTACCATTTTTGGTTTCTTTACTGATGCTTACAAATGCATCTTATAACCAAGGACCCAGAAAGTAGGTAAGCAGAGACTAAAACTCCTTTTAAGAAGCATCTGGGCACAAAAAGGAACCTTGTGACATCTTTGACATCTAGCTCTGAAGGGGTACAATTCAGAGAGAAAGAAGAGACTAGACATGAATGAACTATCCAGAACTTGGTCCATCTCAGAAATGCTGCATGGTTTGCTGTGACAGTGGGCAGGCAAATCCCAGTGACTCAGAGAGCCTTGTTTGCACTTGTGTTGTTCCATCTAACCCCCGGGGCAAGGAAAGTATCACAACCAAAGGAAGTTTTTAATAGCTACAACCTCTTGTACCTTCTACCTTGACAACATACTTGAACATAACACCGAGCAGTTCCGCTGAAGTCAATCAGGCAGATGTCCGAAAGACAGGGGACCTAAAGGTGTAAACTGTCACTTAAAGCAGCCTGCTAGGAGCTACACCTAAATCGAGCTGCTAGGATGGTCCAGAGGCTCTGTAAGCACATATCTTCATCAGACACTTCCCTGAGCCTTCAGCACCCTGATCCCAAGTGACTTCTGTTGACCTGCTGCACTGATGAGGAACTTGCCAATGGGATGGTTTGCAGAACACAATATAACTGAACACCAGGAGGGTTAACAAGATCAAGACCTCACGTGTGCATCAAACAGCTTCTCTTCCAGGGCCTTGAGGACACAAGTTTCTTAAAGAGTCTTACAAAACTCAAAACACATCCACCCTCTGTGCCCTTCTGTGTCATTGCTTTCAATGAAACCTCCTTACCTCTTGAGGCTGTAAATCTTTATTTGTTTTTACTAAAAAGCAAGTTATTGCATTTGGCAGGATCTACAGGCTCGCAGTTTTCTGGTGAAAAGACATATTACAAACAGCATGTTTTAAATCAAGCTGAACAATAAAAGAAAAAGAGTGCTTTAACATTTGTTTTCAAATATTTATTAAAACAACATATGAACTTTTCCCATCCTAACAGTGATTCTGCCTGCAGTATCTGTAACCTAGTAGCTATATTACCCCAAATTGACAATTAAATAGCAATAAGTCTAAAAACCCAAACAATCCTCCCCCTCCTTCCAAGTAGGCACTTTTGCTATTGTCTAGGAGCACAAATAACTTTATTAATAGCTTAGCTAGCAAAAGTACAAAGGCACTAACAAGAAATGCCACTGTGCTGGCACAGACAAAACCTTTTTGTCTGCTTTAGAAACGTGCTCCAAAAAAACTGGCTCTCAAATTTGGGATCCGAAACTACAATCACCACTAGAGCTCCTTCTCCTTACTATAAAAATCCATATCAGCATTCTCAGGATCTGACATAAGCCTTTTTGGCTGGCTCTTGGGGTTACGATAGCTTAGAGTCACAGATAAGCAAGCCTGGAAGAGTACAAATCCTGCCAGAATTGTTCCCGTCTTTCAAAACACTAAATGGAAATCACAGCTTTAAGTTGATGTAGCAGGACAAACGTTTAAGGCGCATAAAAATACCGTTACAAAAGGTTAAGGAAAGTTAACAGAGGTTTCACTCTGAAGGGGAGCAGCCACAAAAGCAATTTAAAAGCATCCGCTACACGTGAGTCCGGACGTGGCGGGTGAGCACCACAATGTGTCAATGCTCGAGGCAGGTGAGCAGGGCATGGGTGTACATAAAACGAAGGCAGGGAACGGAAGCCGAGAAAGCTTACTCTGCTTTGCAACCAAAGACAAACGATGTCACGGAGTAATTTATTTCTTTAAATACGGGCTATTAACTCAAACATACCTCAAGCCTCGTGGTTTATAGAGACGCGCGATTCGCTTAGGCAGTCAAACACAATAAATAAGTTTTTTTTCCAGGATGCCGGGTGTATCTGCGGGAGGGACGTGCTCCCTTCTAGCCAGAGGAGCAACCCGGGCACCCCCCACCCCGGGGCGAGAGCAGCCCCCCAGCTCGGGCTCAGGCTCGGAGATAGTCGTTCTTGAGGCGGCTGAGGCGAGCGCCGTGGCTGCGGACGGTGAGGGCGAGGAGGTCGTGTTTGTCCCGCAGCCCGCTGGAGATGTGGCGGGTCTCCCGCAGCAGGGCACGGGCGTGCAGCAGCAGCCCCAGGAAGCTGTCGCCCAGGCGAGCCTCCTCCCGGCCGCCCTGCTCCTGCCCCTGACGGAATTTGCCCTCCAACTCGCTCAGCGACCGGTCCGAGCTGGAGTAGGCGTCGCTGATCTGGGCGGACTCGCGGCGCAGGTAGGTGCTGTAGCTCTCCTCCCCGTCCAGGTCGTAGGAGATGCTCTTGCCGATGCCCTCCAGCACCCTGCCCGCGTCCTCCACCTGCCTGCCCAGCACCGTCAGCTCCTCCCGCAGGCTCAGCCCGCCGCCCGCCGCCACACCGCATCGCCGCTGCTCGCTCACCCTGAAGAGCAGCTGGCACCTCTCGGGGTCGTCATTCTCCTCGTAGTCCCCGTCGGGGACGAAGTAGTGGTGCAAGGTGCCATTGGACATCTCGGGGTACAGCGGGCCCTCGAAGTACCCGCGGCAGAGGCTGCAGAGCCAGCCCAGCCACAGCAGGCACAGAGCCGCCGGCATGCTGCGGCCGGCCGAGGGGCGGGAGGGATGCAGGGAGGGAGGGAGGGAAGCCTAGGGGCGGGCGGCGCCAGGCTGCCGCTGCCCCCGCCCCATGGGGCTCGGCCGCTGCGGCGCCGCGGGCACGGCTGACCCCGCCGCGGGCACGGCTCGAGTCGTGCAGCGCGGAGCCCACGCCGCGCTCCGGGGCTGCCGCGCTCCGCCTTTAAAAGCCGAGCAGGGCGCGGAGGAGGAAGCGGCCCCCGCGCCGGGCAGGGCCGGGCCGC
>WBNH01005497.1:275510-299259 GCA_013401255.1 Urocolius indicus
GAAAATGTGGAAGGGAAGAAGGCGCAGGTTCAAGAATGAGGTGTAAAACGATAAGCCTCGGTAGGGAAACGACAGGGAAACGAAATGCAAAGTCAATTTTTACATAAAATGTCATTTGCCTTTGAGGTAGATGCAAGTACAGCTCATCCTACGGGGCTACGCGAAGTTCTAAGCATTTCTCTTTCATGAGACAATGTTGTGTGTGAATCCAGTGGCTGGATTGCAGCAGGGTTGAACCTTGCATGTAACTAGTATAAATCTGTCTTTACTGTGTTTGAGTTGTTAAATCAAGGTGAGACCACAAAAACAGAGTCTGTAAAGTCATCAGCTCCTTTCACGGGAAAAAAAAAAAAACATCACCAGCCAGCAAAGATTATACCAAATCCTGCAGTTGTCCAGAGCTAAAACTCCCACTGCTGTTCCTGAGGGCTTTGCATGTGAAAAATATTTCCGTCACCTCTTTAATGTAAATATTTGAACTACAGGCCTGATACTTTCTGCATGTTGTAAATAATTATGATGCTTACCATTAACGTTATTGGGAAACTGGCCAGATGCTTGTGCTGTATTCTCTGCTTTTTCCACTGTTACGCTGGGCATTGTAGGTTAGAGCCTGATGGGGCTGAGGAAACTTAGGCTCTGCCATTTCTTATGCTGCTGTGACTTTAGACACCTATGTTTCAAACACAGTTTCAATCTCCTTCGCTCACGGCAGCTTCGTTCTGTGATCACAAGTTACTCTGCCTCTGGGCACATGTGAAGTAAATGGCTGTTGTAGAGACCAACTGCTCTTCTTGAACTCAAGCATGCTGAACTCCACAAGCTTCTCCTTTCTTTGCTTGCAGTTCCTTGAGAGGCTCCAGCGAGGTGTCTACCCCATGTCCTTGGCAGATGGCTGCTGATTCTCTTCCCAGGTGCCCCCACTGCCAATGGGTAGGTTGGTAGGTTCCTGGGAGCTTGGTGGTGGGCTTAACTACTTGGCAAGGCCCTTTAAGGTACAGCATAGCAGCACTCTATGAAAGTTTTCACAGTTAGTGTGACCTTTAATAGTTCACGATAACCTGTGCTGTCAGGGTTCCTAAGTATTGACTTTCGAGCCTACTGAAGCACATTAGGTAGACATAGGAGGTGATAGGATAAACAAATCCCCAAAGACAAGAGGTAAAAATAACTGAGCCAGCCAGGCAACCAACAAAATCCTGTCCCAGAGACAGTCAGAGTGACAGCTGAACCCTTCCTTACTGCTCCGAGTAGGCTTTCCAAGCCCTGGAGTCAGTTAAGACCATGCGTATGTACATCTCAACATAAGCAATATTTACAGACTCCAGACAACTTTTTCACTGCCCAGGCCAGACAAGCTATCCAAACAAAAACACTCCACACATTTGGAAACCTAAAAAATTTCTAATTAGGTTCAGAAAACATGCATGTAAATAGGCTGGGTTAGGCTAAGCTCTTGTGCTCCAGCTTTCTATCAAAGGTTTAAAGCCTATTCAACTATGCCTGCCTGCCACTTGTCCTTGGTCTGTGTTTGCCAACCGGGGCTCTGTCAAATAATCTTATTCACAGGACACTCCTTCTTTCACCTAATATTTTATTTAGTTCCCAATGCTTTTGCCAGCCATAGTACTTTATCTACAGAAGCTTCTACCCTGGGTAGTGTTACTGCCAGTCGTCTGGTTTGGCTGATACTTGGATTGTGGTAGACTCCACTTCTGAGGTCTCTTCACGGAAGTACCGTGCTGTTAATCACTCAGCTATAGCTTTGTCAGCATGCTTATACTTTCACCAGTGCCACAGTGGGTAAAAATTTCAGCCTTACTAACTACTTTTTCTCCATCTCTTCATACATTAAGAGACTAAGAGGTACCTGTTGCTCCTGGCTGCAGCTGCTGACTCCCGGGCACTGCTGTTTTCAATCCAACATGCATTACCAAGTTTCATTTTGATTTTACATCATATAGTCTCACCCCAAGTAACCCACTTGAAACGTCTGTTTCTGAAAGAAGGCTGCAATATGGGAGCTGCAGCCTTGGTGACTCAGTGTGCAAAGCTTTGGTAAAAGCTGGAACTTGCTCCAAGAAAAAAACAGCCTGATCCAAGGGAATACCCATTGTGGTTCAGGATTACAACACAACAAAATCCTACATTTTAACAGAAGTTTTTGACTGAAAAGCATCGAACAGTGGAAAAGATGTAGGCTCACACTGACAGAACAGTGCTATGTGTGATTAGCTATTATTCATTCTAAAATCACACCTAAAAGAGAAGATCTTAACACTGCATTGAGAGAACCTGAATACCCTGAGACTGCCCATAAAACTGTGTGCATACAATGAACTTGTTTTTTGAAAGACACACACTGAAAGTAACATTTACCTTTATATATCAAGACCTGGGTTGAAGGGTCAGATGTTTTCATCACGTTAGCAGGAACACCACAGCAATGCCTGAAATAACAGCATAAAAATCAGTATCACTGCAGAGTTTTCAAAAGTAATTTCTGGCATGATCTGAGAGGCACAGAGGGCAATAAAACCAAAGGGGAACAGAAAGGAATTTCCCAGGAATACCAGAAGTGTGGAGTGGAGAGAAGTAGAGAGGAGAGCAAGCTGTTTTCTGCTGAATGTTGCATTTTCTGCTGGGAAGCCATAGGCGTAGTTGTGTGAGATCAGATATCTGGAGAGCTTTTGGGATGCATCCAAGAAACAGCTGCTCCTTGTGGCATGCTCCCATGAAGGCCCTCATTGAAATCCAGACATTGTCAAAAGGCCCATTGATTTCAGCATGACAGTGCTTTACCCTCCATGCCTGCTCAAGCATTTAAAGTTTCCTCTTGCAGAAAATGATTAAAAAGTATTGGAAACAAAACCAAAGCAGCATAGTGATACTGTCTTTTTAAGAATACTTGGCGTGACAAACTCTGCTGTGGTAAAACCATTGTTTTTTTTTCACAGAACAGCATTAAGTTTATAGTACCATAAAGAACTGCACAATTTACTCTGCATAACCTCCTAGGCAATAGCACCCAAATCAGCCTCCAGTCCAGAAATTGTCTATAAACTGATGGCAATATTGATGGCAAATATATATCTGGTCACTGGATTTCAGGTGACACTTGTATAGCATTCCTCTGCAAGTGATGCTTCATCTTTGGTTCTTGGCTCATGTGTGCTTTCCAGTTCTGTCACAGCATCATAACGTTTCACATGTAAATGACCATTAATTTGGAGAACAGATATATGGTCCTAAAGGCCCTACAGGCTTTAGGGTATAAATGTTGCTGACTACTGGCTTCTATTTTCCTGCTGTGAGCTGTTCAATAGCTTTACATAAAGTTACCTTGTTTAAACATGAGACTAACAAGTATGTGTGTGTAATTTCTAATTGTAGGGTGTAGCACTAAATGCTCAAATGGCATCAATTGAGCTGGGCATGCAAGAATAATACCAAGGTGTGGTAGGAAAATTGCCATAGGAATATATCAGAAATTCTGCATAATAATAATATTTGTAGAATGAAGCTTTTATAATGCATGTAAAATTCATACAGTATGACTTTGAAATAGGACAGAATTTAGGAATATGCTGAAGCAAGTACTATATCGAATGTTCCAGGGCCAGCATGATTATCTGTGGTTACACTGAAATGTGTAGCTTCTAAGAAAGGTGTGTTTCATTCTGAATTGGGACAGCTGAACAAGAGATTCCTCAAACACGGTTTTGCAGAGAAATCAACTTTGTTGTTAGCTGATGGTTAAGGCTGACAGATTCTGATAACCTTTTTCTGGACAGATTACAGACTGAAATCACAGCTGTGTCTGAGCATAGAGTCCTCTGAGTCCTTTAGCACTGGTTCCTCTTTGACAAGAAATACAGAAAACCAAATTCAAATAGAATCATAGAACAGTAGGGGTTGGAAGGGACCTTGAGAGATCATCTAGTCCAAACCCCTAGTAGTCATAGACCAATACACCAGTAGTTATAGAAAGTACTGAGTATGAGGCTGATCGTGAATACAGGGAATAAGTGAAAGGTTCTGTCAGGCTAGTTGTCTTAGTATTGAATCTACTTCAACTTTAGCCAACACCAAAATGAGCTCAATCTTGGCAGAGAAATACAGAAACAGACTTTTTTTCCCACAGCCTTTCTCTGTAGTGGGTGCTGGTTTACTTATATCAATCTAATTTGCTTAAAGCAGGAAGTGCTCAGATTATTTTTGAAAAGAGAAATGATGTATCTGGACTCTTCTGAAGAAGGGAAGAAGCTACAAGAGAGATGAAGAGAGGTGAATATGCATTGGTATGACATTAGAGCAGTTTCTGTCTGTTGATGAAAAACCTGGAACCCCAGAAGGGATATTGATGGTATTTCTTCAGCGAGGTTCCTGAAGTGCAAATGATAACACTTCCTTGGTGGAAATGAAAACACTTAAAAAAGCATCATTGCTTGCCAGCACATGGAGAAGTTTTCCCATTACTGTAAATGTTACAGAGACAGCATATCGTGCTATTAAAATCTTGATTTGCTTTTCAGTCCTTTCTGTGCTATTTTTAATGCTCTACGTGGATGTGAAAAGACTGTATGTGAGAACATGTACTTTGCAGATGTTACAGAAATATCATTTACTAATTAGTCATGATAACACATTCTCCTTGCCTGTAACCTGTTAGGAGTAAAGAAGATTTATTTTAAGATTTAAAAAAAACCCAATTATTCTTCTCTTTCCTTTTCTCCCTCTCTCACAAAACAGAAAAAGCTTAAAGCCTGACATGTTCTGCTCAGGCAGGGCTGGAAAAGAATTTGTATAAAAGCCTTGGAAGACATCTAAGAAAGTCTATAGTAGGGAAATGCTAATGTCATTTCCAGTGGGATTAACCCATCGATACAGTTGCTCAGGATTTGCAGTCCTGGGATCTAATGTAATTGTTTGAGGCAGAGTCTCAAAAACATCTAAATTTTCTGAAAGCCAAGTTGTACCAGGGCTATTCTCTAGGCCAGTTCCCAAACAATGCTAGCAGATTTTACAAGACGTATTTTCCAGTTTTGCCACCTATATAAGGATGGCATTTTCTGATTTACACACCTAATCTTATGTATTAGCATCAAGGATGAATCCTCAAATAAAAACTAGATCCTGACATGATTTTTACTGACTAGGCATCAAATTTTCTCTTCTCACCAGTCCTTTAAAGCCCCTGCTGGTGAATTTAGAGTGGGAGCCTACATATTCAGGCTGACCAACTGCACATAGTTTTGTTAAACATGTCTCCACATGTTGGTTTAATGTCTCCACATGAGTGGTTTAACCTTTCTATTCTCTGCCTCAGAAAAACCTGAAATATTTATAAAAGTATCATTTTTTTTTTCCACTAAACATGAGAGAAGATGGAAAATGACAAGAAAAAGAAAGTCTTAGGATTTAATTGGTTTAATCTTCCCTGAATCATGCCTCTATAATGAAATTAATTTATATTTCTAGATATGTGTTTTGAGAGTTGGAAAATGTTCTTTTTGTGTCCTAACACATTCACTTGGATTTTTATTTAGGTGTTTTTAGCAGTGTATGAAGTTTAAAACTAGGTTGACTTTGCATTTGAGCAGCGTTAAGACCAAGCATATGGTTTCAATTGAAATATCCCCAAATCTCCTTGTTAAAAAAAATTCAAAATATCATTCCCTTTAACAAACATTCTTATAAAATTCTGCTTGAAGAAGCAGGTGAAGGGGTACTATTTACAGTCAGCTCTGTATTTATTTTTGTGCAGTCATGGTTGACTGTTCCACAGGGTTTTAATGACTTGGTGCACACAGAACACTCATTCAGCAGCCCTAACACTGTGTTATTCTCCCGTGCCTGAGCCCGGGGCAGAATATTGATAGGGAGTTTATACCTCCTGCTACAATTTATGACATTTATTCAGATTGACATGGTTTAGGAACCAGCATTCGAGATGATGACTTGCTTGGGGCTCTGCAGGCCCTTCTGCAGAGGGCGTGATGGACATTAGCATGGTCATTTTCTACCACTGTCTTTGAGCCAAAGTGCATGGAGAGCTCTTCAGAGATGCAAGAATGCTGCCTGCCTCTTCCCACATTTACAGTCAAGAAGCAAAGATGTATAATCAGCTTTAATTGAAAGAAGCTGGGCTGAATAAAGTTTGCAGGCTAATTTAGGCTTAGAAAATACAACAGCTCTTCCAACTTGGTTGCCATGGGTGAGAAAGTCCCAGCCTCACTGCTGGCATTCAGGGCCTCTGAACACTGTATTTGGTCTCACAAATCAGTCCATTCTAGGGTTTATGCTCCCAGAGCTCATGCCAGCTGAGCAACCTGCTTTTCCCTAGGGACCGTCTTGCCAGGGCAATGGAAAGCCTGAGGCAGCAGTGCTGTAGAGCCACAGCCAACTTGGGAAGATTTCCTCCTGGTTTGGACAGGTGATACCCAAGTGTAAATGTGCTGCAGAAGATCTTTCAAACCCACAGAAGCACAAAGAAGAGCAACTTTCCTCTGGTAACAGAATAAATGCTTCTGTTTCATGGTAGATAGCTTTGGAGGCCTTTACAATGCTTTCCTGTTCAGAGCCCTAAGAAGGTTCAACCAAACCAAAGCAATACTGTGACAACTGTTGGCAATTAAAATTAAGAGGGTACAATAAAAACTGAGAAGTGTCTGGAAGAAAAGGCTCGACAATCCATCCTCTCTACAAGACAGAACACGTCTGTGGGTTAAATGGCTTCAATGTGCACCGTTCATCTGGTGGGAGCAGCCTTCAAAGCAGAGGGAGCCTGTCCACAACTACAGGCTTGCTTCTCCTTCCCCTCACATTCTTCTCCCAAGAAAGACACTGTAGAATTAAGTTTCCAGCATGAAATCTGTGGTAGCAGCAACAATGGCTGATCAGAAAGCAATAGGGGGAGCGCGTGGCCTCTTTCACCTCCTTTTACAAATAGCTTAAGGCAGACACATTCAGAGGGACAAATAGTGCTTTGAGAAAAAAAGGCAATGAATATTCCCCCTTTCTGCTTCCCCTGTTGTACAGTGTGATATACAAGCAATATCCTCTGGGTAAAAGCTGTCCCCTGGCACTATGCCATACCTTTGGTAGGAGGTGGGATTTCACCCTTGGTTTCAAATCTGCTAAATCACTACTTACTCTGTTGTCTCGTAATGTATTCTGCAGGTTATGTTCCTGGAGTGATATGGCATTGGATTTCAAAATCACCCCCTTTTTGTGGAAAGTCTGCACATAGGATCATAGCTAGGGGTGACAGATCTCTTGTTTTCTTAACCTCTTGTTGCACTGGAATTACCTCAATGTAAATTTAATGAAGGAGTAGTTTACCACAAATAAAGACACTGGAAATAGCAGCAGCGATTTCTTTGACTAAGGGAATCATGCAAGTCCTCTCATTTTCTACTTATCTTCTCCCTTACCTCCTAAAGCACCCTGTGCAGATGTGATTTTGAGATGTGCTTAGCCCTCGCTGTGGTTTCTTGTGTTCCTGAAATCGTACACATGGGATTTTTCAAAGTGTTAAAGTGAGCAATGAACATTATACAACAGCTTTTGAGAAGACTTATCAAGTTATAAATCACAGATGAGATAACTAATTCAGTAATTTAAATAACATTATTTGCACATTATATAAGCTTTTGTTTGTCTTATTCCATTTATCAGTATTATTTCCTCTCTTTTTTTCTTCTGAAAAGGATTACTTTAGCCTTAATTCACTGTCAAAAATGTGAGCATGACTATGAGAAGGGTTTCTGGACATTTGCTGGTGTTGGTTCTATTGTAGCGACAAAAAGGGAGTCCAAAACTGTTTCAGCATAAGTGCATAAAATAACTACCTTAGTAACTAAGATACTCAGAGAGAGAGACATTGAGGACTTTTTTCCTCCTAAACAAGTGTCCTCTGACCTTGCTGAAGGTGATGGGGACTTTACTTCTGTCTTTATCAAGACAAAGGCAAAACTTGGAAATAGTCTTCTCTATATTGTACCTGGCTTGCCTGAACTTGGCTTACTTGAAAATTACTTGCAGACAGTAGTCTTTTCTCTTGTTTTTTTTTTTTTTGGTAAGGGCTGGGAGTCATCTGGGAATCAGCACAATGAATAATACAGGAACCATTATTTTTCTCTGGAAATAAAGGTTTAGGCATTTCCAAATATGAGCAATAATTCCTAGATTGTTTATTGTGTTAATTCCAGATGATTTACAAAAAAAGAGTTCGCTATTGTTAACCAAATTATGGCTGACATAATGTTTTCTAACAGTTCTCTTTGACCACTAGCTATTTGGTAGTGATTATTGAATTGTGATGACTAGCCTTGGGACAAAGTCGTTGCATAAGAAAAATCCTCACGGCACAGAGTACTTCTGGCCTAAGTTTTTAGCAGGTGCTCATTTCTGCTGAGGTGTACAGAAGGGTTGGCATTTACAAATGGTTTTGGTTACCAAACATTTTCAAACAATTAGCTGTATGGTTTGATTTGAAGCAGCTGAGGGATGAAAACATTTTTGTTAGTAATACAAAAAACCCCACTGAATTGCTTCACATGTACCATCATAATGATAAAAAAGTAAAGAAAATCTACTTTGGAGACTAAACTATCTGCACTGAAGCCCTTTTATTCTATTGCTTGCTTATTAAAAATTCCATTGCCATCTCTTCATCAAATACATAAACCTAGGATTCTAACTAACTGTATATATAGTCATGCCGTGTGTGACTAACACATAGCAACACAAGAACAATCCCTCCAGACATCATAACTTTACCAAGTTTCTTCTTTTGGTTACCAAATATCTTCTTTTTTTTTCCTTTTGTCCAGATGTTAGAGCAGTAAATATGTTGGAAGTGGAATGTGTTAGCAAATGAAAACGTGTCTAATCTTCTCTGGAATGGCACAGAATGTTCTCTTTCATCATATTCTCATAGCTATTAGAAGCAGAAGGGTTTGTAGGTGAAGTAAGATTGTATGAAGAAAACCATATCCCACTTGTTGAAGCTAATACATAACAGTTACTAAACAAAATGTGCTAATGTATTGATGAATGTAGATACTAGTTCTGGCAGAGAAAAGCCTGACAGGCAATGTGAGGGTGAGGCTATGCCTTAGCAAAGCAGTGTGAGCACTGCTCAGAATGAGCAATATCTATCCAAAATACTAGAAATATTTAAGATTAAATCTTGGTCTTGTTGACACCGAAGAAAGTAGCTTGAAACTACTTTGGAAAGGCCAGTATGGCCCCTGTGCAGATTGTCATATGAGAAAACTCTTTCAGATCCCTCTCAACAGCTCCTAAACTCCTGTGGTTTCCAGCCCCAAGGAGCTTTTCTGAAGCTCTCCTCACTACCTTCAATTTGTGGGTTAGGTATTTATGTGCCTAGTTAAAACTGTGTTGACCCCCGTGTCTGTGGAGGTAACAGAGCACGCTATGATGTGATGAGTCCTATAGATTCATAAGGAGAAAAAGAAAAACGGACCTGATTTTCATAGAATCACAGAATGGTAGAGGTTGGAAGAGACCTTCAGAGATCATCTGAAGGCCACATTCCTGTCTCTACTTACCGCTGTTCGTGGAAACAGTCCTACCAAACTTGTCAGAGCTAGTCATATTCAGAAAGCAAAGCAAATGCTGAGTCCTCATAAGACAAGGGTGTGAGGAAGAAGACGTTTTTTTCTGTAGGGTCATCTGCACTGGTGAGTCCCCCAGGTGAGCCAGCAAGCTTCAAACACCATGGGTGATCTGCTAGGAGGGAGTCTGGAAAATGGTTTGACGGTATGTCCCTTCCAGGCATCTCAGCCCTTTCTTCCTTCCCACTAATTGCTTTATCCTTCTGAAGCTGCACTGGTCAATTTAAGGGTAACCCACAAAATAATCATAGAAATTTTGTTTTACCACCATGAATTTTCTGTTTAAACCACATGCAATACTAGAAGCTGACCATATCAGAAGAAAATATAAACAAGTATAAGCCAGAAGAATGTGAAAATAGCATTTTCTCACAATGCCTATGAAGATGATAAAGACAAGTATGGACAGAGATGCTTGCAAATTAACTAAGATCAAAGAGAATATATGTCGGGAAAGTGTATTTTTTCATTGATTTAATGGTGAGTGTTAACTAAACATTTACTTTCAGGAAAAAATCCATGTAAAAGATCAACATCTGAAAGTGTTGGACAATTTCTGAGGCTGACAGCTGTTTAATATAATCAAAACATGGCCTTTCAGTAATGTAATCTAACAAACCAATATCCAGGATTGCTGCTGCTTGAACCACTCAGACATGAAAAAGAAAGTGTCAAATCTTTCCTGAAAGCTTTGCTGGATCCCAAGGCCCACTTGGATGCTCCTGTACTGGCACAGGGCAGAAGAACCAGGGCTTTGTCCAACTGCTTGCTTCATTTGTTCTCACTGTACCTGGGACAACTATAAAAAAGGCCTGTACAAACATGCAGAGTCAAAAGTAAGTATAAATAGGAATAATAATAATAATGTCTCTCTTCTCTCCCTCCCCACCTCTCATCATTGCTTCTGTGTCAGATCCCAGACAGCTGTTGCCCTCAGATAGGTAATGCACACAGAGAGGTGGGGGAGAGGGACAACTTTGCCAGCTTGTCTGACTGGAGGGCATTTGGGGTTAGATCTCTTTTTAAAAGTGGGATTCCTGCAATACATTATGTTCAAGAATCAGCTTTCATTTTGCCATCGATACCTGACCTAAGCTGGTACACAATATGAGGTATTTAGCACAGAAATTTGGTTTGCCCTTAGTTTGTATGAGGCTGTTTACCTCCTTGAGAAAATACCATGACATCTAGGAATGCACTGGAAGAAGCAATTCATAGATTTGGGGGCTTTAAGACTATCTTACATGTAGTCACTGACACGTTCTCTTTTTTTTTTGGCTCACCCTCTTGTGGAACACAGATATCCATACATATGTTTTACCTTACTGGATTTTGCAGGGATTAGTTAGTGGATTTTTGTATGGGCACTTTTTTTACTCCTGTGGACCATATTTAGCAATGGGATCGTGGCAGTGTAATTCCTCTGCACCGCAGGGGAACTGTGGCTTCTGCACCAAGGGTGTGTGGGTATGTGTGCTGTGTGTTGCAGCACATGCAGAGCCCCAGCTGCTCCCTGCAACACATCACTCAGAGGCATAGCAGTGGCTGTGCAGCTGAAATATTTTCTTACCCTTTCCATTAAGTTTAAACCAGGAAAAAAATAAAGGGCTTAACTTCCTGCCATGACATTGCTATGGAATATTTAAACCACACACAGCTCCTCATTTTAAAGTCAAATTTCCCCTGCTGTTTGAATGCAATCCCTTTTATTTTTGTAAAAGATCTGAGAACAAACAAATGTTCAGATAACACTTGTTACCAATCCATTCCTTGCACTAATTCTTAGCCATGCACACAGATAGCAACATTATAGTAGAATCTCTTCTGTGTATGTGTACACACACACACACACATATATATATAGTTGCAGGCTTACAGTGCCAGTTCAGAGGCTGACATCTGGAGTGCCTTGTAGCTCAGTAAGTTGCTGCCCCAGGCCTTCATTTCCCCAGAGTTTTGTATTTTCAGCACAGCTTTTTTTTTCTTCCCCACCAGGAGACTCTCATGCTCCTCTGTGCCCCAGGGCTGGCAGTGGTGCCCAGGTGCTCCTACAGCATCCTGGAGCCATCCCTCCTCCCCATCTCTCCTCCAGGGCAGGAGGAAGGCTTCAGCAGCCTTGTCTGCATTTGCAGCTCCAGCAGCTGTTCCTCCTCTCCTTCAGAGAAGGGCAGTGGGCCAGGTCTGCCTGTGGTCAAGGCAGCTGGTTGGACCATGCTGACCTAAACCTCAAATGCCTTCATAGACCAGCCAAATCCTTAGCAGCCACATCCTGCTCTTAAACAGGACAAGTAACATAGAGAATGGTTGCAAACCATTCTTAGCTACTCTGTGGGGGAGCTCAGAGGGCCCTTAAAGGTACACAGCACAGAGAGGTGCAGTTTTGTTCCTATTGATGCAATTCGTAACACTTAGTTCGCTGCTTTGCTGAAGAAATTGAGGCCCATATCTTGGCCAGTCTGTTACAGAACTACTGAAGAGTTCATTGTAGAAAAAACACAAATGAAACCAAATCTCAGCAGTAGTACAAATATTGCCACAGCAACACTCCATAAAAGGATTGAGGCAAGGTCTGTGAAATTTAAATCACAGTTATAACATTCATCCTTATACTATTAAACGTGCAACAGAACAGCAGCCTGGAGAGTCTCACCTGATGCAGCTGAAGACGCTGTTGCAAGGAGCCTTGCAGTGGAGTCTTACACCATCACCCAGGCAGTGACCAGCCATCCTGCTTGTGAGATCGGTTTCCCCACGCCAGTGTCATCTGGGCAAGAGATCTCAATGAGTTAGGAGCTTTTTTGTTCCCAGCAAACACTCTTTCCACAACTGTTTGCACAATAGACAGAATAAGGGTGCTGAAAGCATGCAATTTAAGACCTGAGCATAACTGGGCATCATAATGCAACCCAAAAAGCCCATTCCTGGCGTTCAGGGCTCCAGTCCTCCTCAGCACTGTGTCAGCCTCAAGAAAATAAGGTGTATTGCTACAGGCCATGGAGAAATAAGCTGAGCAGTTCTTACCCCTTTCCATTCATCCAGGAAAAAAACCTAAAACATAATGGCTTCCTATCAAGAATGGCATGAGATTTACTGTTTTTACTCTTATCTTTTCTCCTCTGAATTGCAAAGCCCTTCTCTGCCTGTAATGCATTTACCACATGAGGCACAGATGTTGCCTCAGAGTGGAAATCCACTTACTTATCTTTCTTAAATGACTATTTCACGATTCTCCTTAATAACGATGGCTGTTCCAGGACAGTTAGCATACACCTCTAGAGGAAAAAAGGACCTCAGTTTGTTGGATCTCATCATTATTTAGGTGCAGCTGCGTGCTGCACGTCAACCACACGACTCTTCTAAGATCTGAGCTAACAAATATCAAGCTGCAGTATTCTTGCTGTGTTTTTCTTGGACACTTAAGTCTTCCTAGATAGCAGTGGGAAGCTGCCTTGAAATTAGTTATATATTATGCAAATATGGAAAACTTCTCTGTGGCACTGAGTGCTGCCTAAAATGAAACATGTGACTGAATTTGGAAATGATGGACGTAGCAGCACGAATCCAGGGCTGAGAACTGGAATGGAAGACACACACCAGTTTACAGGAAAAAAAGATATACTGCCAACAAGAGTTCAGCTAGACATACCTTCTACCTAAGTGCTGAAGGTATAAATCCTAGTCCTCAGGAGAGTTATCAGAATGATAACCTTGGAAACTGAAAGCCATTACCTGATAAATCAGAGATAGAGCTCCTTGCTGGGGAAATCCATAGGATTACTGCTGTCTTTGCAGCAGTCATAATGTATTGGGTTGCCATGTACAGGCACAGCTTCCAGACTTGTGTTATCTTGGGAGTACTGATAGCAGCTATATGTGGTCAGATCTCAGCTCAAAACAAATATTCAGCTATTGATGTAATTTCACTCATGACATTGCACACTGTGTTGAGTTCTGGACCATGCAGGGTACACTGGTAGCAAATAGTCACTGAGCTGGCTGGTTCATAGCTAGTTCCTGCAGCTACAGCAGCTACCACAGTGATGTTTATGTTAATACAACTGGAAACACCTTCTCAAACCTAAATATAGTTCTGTCTCAATATGGAGCAAAAAAGTATAAAGCTAAGATGGAATTGGTGAAAGCATCGTCCCTGGAAATACCTTTTGGGGATGATAACAAGGGCAAGGTTAAGCATTTTGTCTCCCATCTGTTCATTTCTTTTAATGGCAGCCACTAAGGAAGAAAAACCCTGTGAACAGTTTGTATCACAGCAGCACTTGAGGGAGCAGAGGAGCCTACATGGAGATTTGGTTTATCACCAGCTGTTATCAGTGAACCAGAAGCAATGATGAGGTGATAAAAACCCAAGGCAGCCTTTATGGAGAGTACACACTAGGAACAAAGCAGACTAAAGAAACCAACCTGGTCAATTGAAACCATTTATAGAAGGTTTCTAAGGAACCCAGAGGAAAATTAAATCCCTACATAACTCAAGGAGCCAGAATCATACTACTGAAAATCTGAACCTCCTAAGAAAATCTTTTCAGTCAAAACCTCAGTGCTTTTGGCTTTTAATCTCCTTGAAACAAAATACTTAAGAGGAACAAGGCAGTTGTTAACAACAGCTCTAGCAGGTAACAACTGAAAAAAACCCTCTCTGCTTCAAACTGCCTGAGAACACTTCTAAAAACAGGCATATGCTACAAACATTGCTATTTCCAATACACTGTGGAGGAGGCTGAACAGGATTATTTCTCTGGTACTTTTGACTTCTATGTATGTAGGGAAAATGAGAAAAGAGTCATTAAGCGTTACAAATACAATAATTCAAGAAGCCTTCAGTTCAATGTAATCCTGTGCACTGGAATAAGGTGACTCATTCACAGTGGATTTGCTGGATTTGGAAAGAATGGTGTCTGGGAAAACTGTAAATGTAACTCACTAGGATTTATTTCTTTTAGGAGTTAGCTGCTTTACCTATGCTGCTTGTCTTTTCCACTGACCTTCACAGCCACCTACTAATGGTGTGTGCAATCCCCTCTCATCATGGCTTTTGTGCTGGCATAACCACAGCCTTACCATTATCCAGTCCAAAAAAAAGCACGAAGTCCAAACCTGTTTAAGGCCTGTGTACACTGAAGTTACAATTCTTACCCTCTCCTGATGCCATTTCTTATTTACTTTTCACCAAAAAGCCCTCCTTGTAAATAGTACCCTGTAGCAATAAGTTCTGGGCATACAACAAAAATGGCAATCCCTGCCCACAACATGTGCACTAACAGACAAACTCTAAAAGAGATCTTTTTTTTGAGATAGACTTCAGACATTTTCTTTTTCCCAAGCCTAAAAAATTACCACTATTTCTGTTTATTTGTCCAATGAAGGAGAAACTTTCTGCTACTAGTTGTTGGGGTATTCTTTTTTTCTATTTCACATGGGTTGAGTTTGTTTGCTTGTTTTCAGGAAACTACTACTTTCTTTATCTTCTTTAACAGTTTAGTCTGAGATATTATATTTCCTCAAGCAATTCTTTCTTACATTTCTAGCCTCTAGCCAATGTTTTAAATTACCATACTGTGTCTCCAAGCTCATGGGGCCGGGAGATAAAGCTGTAAAGCTCTGGCTGCATAATATAATCTATCATAGGCTCACAAACTTACTGTAATGGTAGTATTTTCCTGTACCAGCCCAGTCTCCTTTCTTTCTTGCAATTTCTCTCTTACCTATATGTGTCTAGCTCTAGGTTGAATCTGCTAGCAGTTTCACAGTTCCAGTGCTCCTGGGATGGGAAGTAGTGATAAACTGAAGGAATAAAGGCAAATTCTTCACACCAGAAAAAAACCCCAAACTTTAGGCAACGTAATGCTCTGTTTAAAGCATCAGTTAAGAAGGCAGAGCTTCAGTAAGCATCCACCACAGAAGAGAAGAATGAAAAATACCAAGTTGAGATTGTATCATTCTTCTCATAGCAATAAGAAATGCTTATGTTCAGTTTTCCCAGTAAGTGTCTCTGATGCTGTTGTGGCAGTTTTGACTAGTCAGGGACCGCAAAGAGTTTTCACTTTAAAAGTCATCTGTTTCAAGGGCTTGAACTCAGTTTGCCCTGAAATTTGGTATGCATTGTTCAGTATGCTGGGAGTAGGGTGAGTCTGCCCAATATCAGGCACTTGGCTGAATGAGCCTTCAATGATATATGCCCCCAAAGTCTTCATTTTTTTCTCCAGCTTGACAAATTATAGCAATTTTGGTGTGTGCAGGCTCACTGATCTTGTTCAGGTCCAAGAGAACATCCCCATCTCACACAGAGCTCTTGGTCTCTGTGCAGGGCAGGGCAGCACCACTGCAACTGGTGCTCACAAAAGGGCTTTGTAGCTGTAAGTGTCAGACCAAAAAAGCAAGCATTGTAAGGTATAGCTCTGGAAATGGGAGTCCAAAACCCTTCTATTTCATCAGTTCACACTTGAATACCTGTCATCTTTATACTGTATAGCATAAAACTGGCTGCAGGCAAACACCTTTACATAGCAACTTCTTGTCTCAGTGAAATTTTTAGATTTTGATGTGTGCAGACATACAATAAATTATATCCTTTCATCAACAAGATAACCCTGCTGTTGCTACTTTGTACTCACTGCCTTATTTTGCAGGAAATGTTTGGTCTGTTTGCATCTGTTTATGGAAAGAGAACAAGCATTTCAAGGGAAAGAGAAAAAAACAGTGAACTGGGAGAATGCTTTCTCTGTCAGCACTACAATATTAATAGCGCTTTGCTGTTTTGCTCAGCAATAAATAACAAGCCATTCCTTCCCTGAAAAAAAAAAAAAGCAGCCAGAATACACTCTTAGCCAAAACCATCCCAGTCAGAAAAGCCAAGTTTCCGTAAGTGTGAGACTATATTAATTATATGCCTAAACAATCCGCAGCGTTTGCAGAGAGCAACTGATCTCCTTCAGACCTGTTGCTTTTAAAATGCATTTTCAGTGCTGGGCAGAGTTGATCAGCAAAACAAGAGCTGCTTCTCAGCAGATCTCTTTTTTTTTTGGTGTGGCTGGGAATGCTGAAATGGGAGAGCAGGGAAGGGGCAGGTCCCTTGTGCCCAACCGTGGGGGCAACCGGCTCAAGTTCAGTTTCCTTTGGAATAAAACAGTTCTGCCTCAAATCTCTGGTTGCACTGATTCATAGAAAGAAGTTCAATTAGTTCTCGCTAATTCATAACTGCAGAAATGTTACTATTCCAGCCTCCTGTAGCTTCAGTTTCTTTTTAAATCCATATATAGTTACAGAACGCCTGTCCAGCAAAACTGCTGATCTAGCCTAGCTCTTTCCTTTGGAAAGTCTGACATGTGAAGCAGCTCTGTAAAAAGTTAAAGAGGCAGTGCAAGATTTGATTTTATGTTATTAATTTTTATATTTGTGTTTACCATCTGTTGCTGATGGAATAGAATTTCAGGAGCCTTTCAATGATCTCTTGCTTTACGGACCTGGCCCATCCTTCAGGAAATCGGTTACCTGAGCGTTTAACTTCAAGAACGTGCTCTAAGCACAAACCATTTTTATATCATGAAGTGAAGGGCAACTGTGTTGTTTTTTTTTTTTTTTAACTGCACAAACCCATCATTTTTTTCCTTCAAAATAAAAAAATCCTTTTTAGTTTCTGAATTTACTCTGAAAGTATATAAAAAATTCCCTTATGAGAGCAATACATGCTTGTGCCATCACATATGAGGTGTGATGAGGTTCATAACCTTTTTTTCCTGTCCTTCTTGAGGCAGGAGGAAGATTTGCTCTTGATTTTCCTCAGTCAGAAGGTATTGATTTCCTTTTAAATTGTAGCAATTAACCAGAGTAAACTGCTTCTTCTGAAGTAAATTAAGTATAATCACAGGTCTTAAGCTAAACTGCATTCATTGTATTTCTAACATGACATTGCTAAGCTTTGTGCTTGATGAAAAAACAGACAGAAGGAAAACATTATCTGGAACATGGCAATGGCTTTTAATGTAGATGAGTGATTTAGTGGCAGCCCCTCAGGTTTTGAAAGCACTACCTGTGTCACACTAGCCTTGAGAAGATCTGATCCAGAAGAGTTTCTATACCATCAAAAGGCCCAACAGCAGCTGATTGGATTTTGTCAAATTATTGTACTAACAGCTATATACTGTTAATAACAAGTTACAATGGCATTTTCATCTTTGCATTCACTGCTGCAGTGAAATGATAGTGGAAGAGAAATAAAGCAGAGTTAGTGTGATGAAATCAAGTATCTGAATGCCGAGAAAGGCATGCAGCCCTAGTTCCTGACCTTCAAGTGTGTGCTTAGCTTGAATGTAGGTCTCCCTAAATACCTGTTGCTCAGGAAGACACTTAGGACTCTGCAAGTTAAAAAGAACTGGCAAATCGTGGCATTATCTGTTCTACCCATACCACCTTCTCTGCAGGGTTCACTGAGCATCACACAAAAGGAAGGAAAGGAAAGGAAAGGCAAGGGAAGGAAAGGAAAGGAAAGGAAAGGAAAGGAAAGGGGAAAGGGGAAAAAGGGAAAAGGAGATACAGTTTGTCTGCTTAGGTTTTTGTGTGTATGTTGTTTTTAAATACTCCTAGATTAGATTTCAGTGAATTATTTTCCTCAAATTATAGCCACATGCATCAATTTTCCACCCTTCTTGCAAACAGATGGCTGTCCTCCTTATTGCAAGAAGGAAAATCTTGCGTTCCCTTGACCCTGTGCCTGTGCACTGCCACGAATGTGTACTGGCTTTGGTACAGAAAGACTATCCTTTTTCCCAGACTACCAATACATACTGCATAGGACAATCGGTTGTTTATCTTCCTTAATACTTATATTAACTCATAATTTATGGATTGGCTATCTCCCTCACTCAGCCTTGCAGGAGTTTGCAGATGGTCAAGTCTGAGAGCCTGTTCTGTCTGCTCAGGGCAAGTGGTGGAGACAGCGCGAGTTAGGAATCTCTCACTTTTCCCTAACTTGACATTTCCCTGGCTCTGCCATTAATTTGCTCTACACCTGTGTACAAGCCACTTAATTTTGTGTACTATTTATGTTTTGAGAACTGGTGGATGTTTCTTAGTATCTTATAGGTCAAGTCTTTTATTAACACAGCTTATCTCCAGCTCTCAAAACTCATAACCTAGCGTAAAAAGTTAGAATATAAGTATCAAGGTATGAGGACAACATATAGGATGAAATACATCTTGATCAGACACTGCAAGGATACCTTATGTTGGTACCTTATGGGGTCCAGTTCTGGGACAGAGACCATCTCTGGTGCTGTCTTAGTTCATGGGCATCGTTGATTCTTCCGGATGTAACTGGAATTCAAATAAAGAATGGTAGTTAAACCTGCATTGTACTAAACAAACCATAGTGTGGATATAGATTGGAATTCAAACACCAATGTGAACACAGTAACAGCATCAGAGAAAAAAAAAAAAAAAAAAAAAACATAATAAAAGACTAGTCCTGAAATGTTTCATTGGAGTATTTCAGTTTCAGCATGTTTTCACTGAAAGTCAGATTGGGATTCGTGGCTCTCCAGAGAGCGGATCCCCAGTGCTGCAGCAATTAACTCCCAGTTGAGATGCAGACATTACAAACAAATGTTACTCATTGGCAACAACATAGTGTAAGAACAACTACTCCAGTGAGCAGATGGAAAATCTGCTCTGCTAAAATAAGGACTGGATTTATTTTAATTTAACTCAATCTAAACTTTGAGGAAAATGTAACTCCTTGCAAGCTTGAAGCCTGGCTTCTCAAGGAGCTCCAGAAGGGAATTTTGGATCCCTGAGGCTGGCCCTTGGCTACTGGAGGGGCTGAGGCACGTAATCCTTTCTATAACCTGACTGTAGGCCTTCTTTTGCAGAATAGAGCTGTCATAGATCGACATCTCAAAACATCTTATGAACAATTTTACAGGAGATTTTATTAAATCATCAGTCACGGCGAGAAACCACCTTGGTCTATTAAAAGACCATCCTTCAGAGGCAACCTGGTTTTCGGTCAGTTCCTAGAATTAAAGGAACATCCACATGCTGACTCTGCTCCCACTTCCCAGACCTCTCCCTGGGTACATGAGGACCAGGCTTCAGTTAAATTTCCATTTTAATAGCCAAAATGGTAGTTAAGTCTTGCCTAATGCTTATACTGGTCTTCTGCATAAGGTAAATGTCATCCTAAGAATCCAACAGTCATGCAGAAAAAGTAGTTTTCTTGAATATCAGATGATGCCATACATAATGGTAAAAGCTTTTATATTAGAGGCAATGATATAATTAATTAACAAACACAGGGTTGGATTTAGAGCAGAACTAAATCCACATGCAGCTCGGTTGCATTGGTTTTCCATTTCCAGTATTTCTAACCTGAGGAGAAATAGGCCCTTGTGATATTCCATAAAATAGTTGGAAAATTCTGCCTTTGAAATTCTGATCGTTCTCATTTCTCACTGGTCCATATTGTTTGACAAGTTTTCTCCATATAGTACAGGTTAAAAATAAATATATGAAAATAATCATCTTACAAAGAAGGGAAAATGAAACTCAAACTGTCACCTTAAACTGATAACAGAGCAGCAGATTGATTTACTCAGCTATGAAGTATTTTTAAACCTCTATGATAAGGCTGCTACACTATATTTCATTCTTTGCTTACAGCTGTTCTAATAGCCATCTAGAACACTGAAAATGAGTTAGAGAAACTATAATACGAAGATCTTGTGGTTTAAAAACCCATCTTTTCGTGCCAGTAATGACTATTCCACAATCTCAAACCTGTTGCTGTAATGGTTGCCAGTTGTCATCAAAGCAACATACAGAAAGAAATCAGACAACACTAGCTTGAATACACACCTTTGAGCTTAAATGATACAGTTGATGCAAGTTTTTATCTAATAGCAACTTGTCAGGAAACAAAATTATATCTAAAATTTACACAGTGAATTGGAACAAAAAAGGAAAGCTCATCCTTCAGAATAGATGGAATCTGCAGCTCCCATTTTACTGGGTTCTTTGAATGGAGACATAACATTTCCAATTTGAGCACGGTCTTTATTGACCCCTATAGCATGACCACTAACTTATTAAATATATTGATTATGACACATAAAGACACTTCAAAACTCTTTCCTATATGTATATTCATTCACAATGAAAAGGGGGAGAAGAAAACACTTCCATTGTCAGGCAAGCAGATTAAATTCTCATTAATTCATTCTTGTTGATTTTTGAGCTAAGTTAGAAGTTTCAATTGACCTGAAAATGGAAATTAAAACCCAATGAAATGATCAGCATATTATAGTTGTTCATGCTCTGTGACAAATCTCTTGCATGCACTAAACAGAGTTGGAAAACTGGAAAAGTTTTGAGATTCACAGTGAAAAGATTAAGTCCTGCAGGATCTAAATGAATTTACAAGGATGGCAGATTTCAACAACAAATAACAGTTTTGCTGATGACTGATATTCTTGGTTTATGTGTCCAGCATAGTCACCCTGTCTCAACTATCTGAAAAACCTCACATTGTACTGTTTGGATTTTATAATTGCTTATTTTAAGGAAATGCTTATTTGAGAGTTTAGGGTTTAAATCTTGTCCCTAAGGTCATCAGCAAACCTTATACAACTCAAGATGAGTCTCTCCAGAAATACTTAAGTGTTGCAGATCCCCAAGTACTCGTACTTGTATTGCAATAAGTATATTCAACTTGAAAAAGATAACTACCAAGTTCTTGTAGATCTGTTCAAGGAACTAACTAATTAATATTTTCATTACCAATTTGGCATGAAGACTTATAGGATATTACAAAATATAATGGTGCCCTAAAACTAGGAGTAATAATTGATACACGGAGAAGAAAGAATTGACTTACACCTAAGAAATAAAGACAGGATGACAATTGGTAAAAATATGTACTCTAAGAGCAAGAATTTTTGCCTTGAGCTTGGAACTCAGCAAATTAAATGGCAGAAGAGGAGAAAAAGCTTTAGACATTATTTGATCACAGGATAACTAAACCACTCTGATGCAGCTGTGGAAGAGTCTGAGTGGAGCCTAGTGTATTTCAACCAAGATGTTTTGGACAGAAACAAATAAGTATTAGTGTGATTGTTAAAGTATTAGTTGGATTGTATCTTGAAGTGGTTTAACAGAAATTTCCTGTTAAAGCAAGATGATTTCAAATTGAAAAAAAAGTGTAAGAACAGAAAAATCTGTCTTGTGACAGAGACTAGAAGACACTAGCTGCATGAAGCCTACTAAAATAAAGCCTGAACAATATAGTTGCTTTCCATAAATACACTATGAGCTAAACATTAAGAACAGATGAGAACCATTTAAGCTAAATACTTATATATACACACACATATATAGCAAATGGACAGAAACTACGCGGAAATGAGCCATCAAAGAAGAAAAGTTCTTGAACATTCTCCCAGTAAAACACCACGGGCCAAGGACTGAAACAATTCAGAGATGAAAGTTGAGCAACTCACGAGAAGAATTATATGCCATGGTTATCCTTCATAATAGGGAGCTGCTTTCTCTGAGCCAGAGGGCTGTCAGACACTGTAGTCCAGGTTCTTGCTGAGCTCATCCAGCTTGTTTTGATGAGTAGAGGAAGAGCCCAAGAACTGACCAAAGCAATGCAGTGGCTCTGGATGGCTTATGGTGGGCAGTTTTCAGAAGGGCCGTTGTTACCAGGGCACATGGAGAAAATGAATGACAAAGGTTAATACTACTGAATACCCTAATACTACTGGGGGGAATAGTAGCACGCTGACTAGCATCTTCAGGGGTCAGGAAGAGCCTGCAAGTGAAAGTCACAGTTAGACAGAAAATCAACTAGAAAATTATGTCTGTCACTTGTGCATTTTTCCAACTGCTTGACTTGAAAAGTGGGCTTCATCTTGAACATTTATGCAACTTGAAAAGTCAGATCTAAGTTTTTTCACATGGGACACTTCAAGATATTCTCTAGGTTGGGTTCTCATAGTTCAGTTGAATTAAAATCAGATTGCAAGCATCCAACATCTTCTGTGAAAAACCTTCTCACAAAAGTTTCTAGTTGAACAAACAGTTAATTTAAGCAGGTGTTCACAATCTGAACACTAAAGTTTCACAACTTTTGAAGAATTTTCCCAGTAAAACAGATCCTACACCCTTAAGTGTATTTTTTTCCTAGGCTGATTTTGCAGGAAACTATACTGAGCCTCGGCATACATTACCACAGCTGAAGTATCTGTACCACAAACATATAACGTCTAAAGTAAATGATTGTCTGGTTATTCTTACTTGGAAGGTCAATGTAGGGAGATAATCACTTTATTTCAGGAAAATCCTGGATGTTTTCTTTCTTGTTTTGTTTTTCTTTCTGATAGAAAAATGTTAGAAGAATCTGTTTCTCTATTGCCTTCTGAAAGACTGTGCCATCCCTTGTATATATCCCTTCTACTTTTTGCCTCCTCTGTTCATATGCCACCCAAGACAAGCATTAATGCAGGTCGCTTCCAGTTATTCAGTCAAAATTTGGTACATCTGTTATGACTGCTAATAAAACTTCTCAATTAAAAATGTGGCTTTGGTCTAGACATAGAAATAGTTTCCTATTTATATTTCTGGAGGCCAGAGTAGCTGGAAACTGATCCAAAAGAGCCTGGCAAACACTTTCCCCATCATAGTTCAAGGTGAAAGAAATTATTTTTCAGGTAGCATGTGCTTGAAAGTTGAATGTGTACCCAAGAGAGATGTTTGTGGTGCAACAGCAGGGGAGCTGGGCATAGTCTCCATCAACCTGATCCAAACCACATCCAGTGCCTCAGATTTCGATTACAAAGATAAAGGCTGCAAGACTTGGGGCTGTTTAACCTGGAGAGGACTCAGAGGGGACCTCATCAACACTTACAAATACCTAAAGAGTGGGTGTCAAGAGGATAGGGCCATTTTTTTTTTTCCTGTGGACAAAGGGTAACAGACACAACCTGGAACACAGGAAATTCCACTGGAACATGAGAAGAAACATTTTTCCCATGAGGGTGAGGGAGCCCTGGCATAGGCTACTCAGAGAAGTTATGGAGTCTCATTCTCTGGAG